>PYAF01002035.1:425602-466139 GCA_007407185.1 Glycine tomentella | reverse complement strand
AGTTAATGATTATAAGATTAATTTTATAAAATTATTATTCTCGTTTATCAATTTATTAATTTTTCTTATGTAAAATAATCTAGTACGATAGTCATAATAAACAAATGGAATAGCTAGTAGCTATATTTAATGACAATCATATTAGAAATATTCAAGAAATAATCCAATACAATAAATACTTTTTTCATTAAATAACAGTAAAAAATTTAAATAATATAAATATTAGCTACATTTAATGACAATAATATTAGAAACTCAAGAAATAATCCAATGCAATAAATACTTCTTTCAATAAATATTATTTTTATTCATGCAATAAATGTTGTGAGCATTTATTACTTTATATTTATCTCTAGTGTTTCTGACAGACTGTTCCTATTTAGTTTTTTTAAAAATAAAAAAAAAAAATAATGAGAGCGTGCAACATGAGAAAGGTCCTTAACACCAACATCATTTTCACTCCAAAAAAAAAAAAAAAAAAAAGAACTTGCCCTCGCCATTTTCGCTCCTTAAAAAACATCATCAAGAACAGCAAAAAGCACTGCAAACGTGGTTGTCAATGGGAGTCAACATGTCCAACACACCACCTCACACCAAAGACTTGTTTTCCTCTCCAGCTCTCTCTCTTAGCTTAGTAAGTAATAATCAACTTCTTATATATATGAACATTATATATATATATATATATGTATGTGTGCATAAAATATAATATATGAATAAATTGAACTTGGTTTGTTTTTGTTGTGATTGAATTCTGTGTTGTTGTTTTTTGTTTGAATTGGATACTGAAGGCTGGGATTTTCCGGCATGCTGGGGAGGCAGCGGAGACGTCCGGCATGGAGGTGGCCTGCGGCGATGAGGTCCGGCGAGAGGACACTGTTGAGATTAGCAGCGACAACTCAGGACCCGTGAGATCAAGGTCAGAAGAAGATTTTGTTGGTGAAGGTCTTCATGAGAATGACGCCGACGATGGCGATGACAAGAACAGAAAGAAGAAGAAGAGGAAGTATCACAGGCACACCGCTGAACAGATCAGAGAAATGGAAGCGTACGTAAACTCTCTCACCTTGCGTATATCTACGATTCTACGTATTAATTAATTTAGTTTTGAATCATGGGTGAGCATTATAGTTTTCTTCCACTTTTCCTTTGTGAGGTGTCTTCAGTTCCACCTTCATTGTTAGAGAGAGAGTGCTGACGGATTTATTAATTAAGGATTAAGAAGCAGCTTTTCTTATTGATTAATAATTATAATTTATGGTTTGTGAGATCATTTTATATATGCACACTTTTGTATATTAGGGGTTAACTAACACTCACTTAACTAATATAAAATTATTTCAGTTTAATCAATAATCATATAACAAATTCAAGTCTTTAAATATTTAAAATAATAAGTCTAGTTAATTCAAACAATATTAAAGAGAATATCAATGTCATCTATACCAAAATGTTAGGTGTTAAGTAATTAGTACTAATGAAATGGTTTCTTCCGAAGTTAAATAATTTGCATGCCGACATTACAAGTGGGGTTTAAAGCATATAGTTTATGTATAACTTGTATGTATGCAGTACTAATGGCAAAGATTATGGGAAAAGTTTGCGATCGACATCATATAGTCCAAGTAAAAAGAAGATTATTAAAGCTAAAGCTTGCTTAAAATTTTTAACTGCTTTTTGCTTTGTCGGTTAGTTTGTTATCTTATGCCATTAAAAAGCACTTTTCCACTTGATTAGTTTGTGTTATTTTAGGTTGTTGTTATATTAAAGTCCATTTGTTAATTGTTGGAGATGAAGCTTGTAGTGAAAGATAGAACAGCAAAAAAGACTGACAAACTGACATGAATAATGTACTATTGTTGTAGGCTTTTCAAGGAATCACCGCATCCTGATGAAAAGCAGAGGCAACAACTCAGCAAGCAACTTGGCCTTGCTCCAAGGCAAGTTAAGTTTTGGTTCCAAAATCGTCGAACCCAAATCAAGGTATCTAAATTTATTTACCTAATTATTACTCAAGAATACATGCAGACTTAATTTATTTAATTAGAAATTATGTACGCATGCATTATGCAATATTATTGCCTTTTGCAGGCAATACAAGAGCGCCATGAAAACTCATTGTTGAAGACAGAATTAGACAAACTTAGGGAGGAAAATAAGGCCATGAGAGAGACCATAAACAAATCTTGTTGCCCCAATTGTGGCATGGTAACGGCTACCATAGATGCTTCCATGTCCACTGAAGAAAAACAACTTCTTATTGAAAATGCTAAACTCAAAGCCGAGGTAATTAATTTGTATAAAACTAAATCTAAATACAAGGAACATGAAAATTTAAAAAAGAAAAATGTATTTAGTGCTAGAGTAATGTGTGTATGTATGTGTACAAAATACAAACAACAATCTTATTGAAAAGTATTCTCTAATTAATTAATCATTATACAGGTAGAGAAGCTCCGAACAGCTTTAGGGAAATTCTCACCAAGAACAACGTTTCCTACTACATGTTCTGCTGGCCATCATGATGAGGAAGAGAATAGAAGCTCTTTGGATTTTTACAATGGAATTTTCGGGCTCGACAAATCAAGGATAATGGATATAGCAAACCGAGCAACGGAGGAGCTCATAAAGATGGCAAATATGGGGGAACCCTTGTGGGTTCGTAGCGTTGAAACAGGTCGTGATATACTTAACTACGATGAATATGTGAAGGAGTTCGCAGTTGACAATTCTGGTAGTGAAAGGCCAAAGACATTCATCGAAGCCTCAAGAGAAACTGAGGTTGTTTTTATGGATCTTCCTCGGCTTCTCCAAAGTTTTCTAGATGTGGTAAGTGTAAGACACGTATGTGTGTGCATAAATATATATAAAAAATGTACCATAGGTAATGTTACCAGAAAAATATTTGAGTTAAATCTTGCACCACATGCCTGCTTCATATGATTTTACAACTTTTTGATTAACTAATTAATTAGGCTTAAATATATTTTTTTTCTCTTATAATTTGTTATAATATTCTTAACATGCATGTTTCTTGCAGAATCAATGGAAGGAAATGTTTCCATGCTTAATATCAAAGGCTGCAACTGTTGATGTTATATGGAATGGGGAAGGTTCTAACAGGAATGGTGCAGTGCAATTGGTAAGGGGAAGATAATTTCACTTTGTTAGGTAGCACACTACTATATATATATATATATATATATATATATATATATATATATATACATACGTACGAAAAATAATTGTCTCGTTTATCTTTAACCATTCATTTCGGTCTCACGTTAGAACGTGGATCCTTTTTTATTTATTCAAGTGGTCCATCTCGACAAGCAAGAGACAAAGATATATGGGGCTTCCTCTCTTTAAAGTGACATTTCCAACTGTTATACAAGTTTAAGGTTTAAAAAACAAAAAACACTTCAGATGCCTGTGGATTATGATTATAATTTTGCTTAACATAAATTAAGGTTTTATTATAACCCATTATGCATTACTCTTCCGAGGGAGAATGTAAGTGCTGATGCCTTTTTCCGCCCCTTTAATTTAAACATAGCCTTTTATTTGTATCTCAGAAAATATTGACAAGGACACAAAAAAAAGCTTTAAAAGGATACATAGAAAAGATCGAACATCATTTAGTAACTCTTGGCACTTTCCTCGCACTTCCCAATATAACACAAAATCTCTCTCTTCATCTCTCTTTATCTCTAGAAAAAAGATCTTCCTCTCTCCCAGCATATCCTGCAAGCTACAGGGTCGTAGAATTCTGCTTTATTCCCTATTCAATACATTAAGATAGCAAGACAAACATGAAACTGTTCAAGGTCCTTAGACGGGGACAATAATTAATGATAATGAGACTTTCTCCATCAAAGTACACAAAGGCACGAGGTTTAATTTGTTTTGTATGACATGATGATGAAAAGTCTTAAGTAATTAATAACCATGAGCTATAATGACTGCAGATGTTTGCTGAGCTTCAAATGCTCACTCCAATGGTGCCCACCAGAGAAGTGTATTTCGTGAGGTGCGGCAAACAGTTAAGTGATGAACAGTGGGCTATAGTTGATGTCTCCATAGACAAAGTAGAAGACAACATTGACGCATCCCTTGTGAAATGCAGAAAACGCCCATCTGGTTGTATTATTGAGGATAAGTCAAATGGCCATTGCAAGGTATGAAAAAAAGTTTTTAACATTTTATGTGAAATCCGGGCTATATATATATATATATATATATATATATTGATATTGCTTTTGGTTTTAATTAGGTGATATGGGTGGAGCACTTGGAGTGCCAAAAGAGCACAATTCATACAATGTATCGAACCATTGTCAATAGTGGTCTAGCTTTTGGGGCAAGGCATTGGATAGCAACACTACAACTTCAATGTGAACGTTTGGTTTTTTGCATGGCAACAAATGTTCCAATGAAGGATTCAACTGGTGAGCAATATTAATGAATTCCAAGGTACTTTGTTGGAGGCTTTACTGAAATTAAAATCCTCTTAATAACATATTGATGATGAAATGGTAGGTGTTGCGACGTTGGCTGGGAGGAAGAGCATATTGAAGTTGGCACAAAGAATGACATGGAGTTTCTGCCATGCAGTCGGTGCATCAAGTTTCCATACATGGACCAAGGTCACAAGTAAAACAGGAGAAGACATAAGGATTAGCTCTAGGAAGAACTTGAATGAGCCTGGTGAACCTCTTGGGGTTATCTTGTCTGCCGTTTCTTCTGTGTGGCTTCCTGTCTCTCCTAATGTGCTGTTTGATTTCTTGAGGGATGAAGCTCGACGAAATGAGGTACAGTACAAGTGTACAACTCTTCTGCATCCTGTTTTTTTTAATAACTAGGGTATTCTTGGGCTGAAGGTCAAGGATTTTTATTTAAAATACTGATATCTATTTAAAAATTAATATTTTCAACAAATATTTTTTCCTATACATAAGTCCAACAATGAAAATGTCAAAATACTTTTACGAGAGGCTTTTGTTGAAAATGTCAGAAAACATCAGCTATTAGTTTCTTTAGTTAATGCTAGCAGTGTTAAGAGGCATATATATTGAAAGATACAAATTAAAGTTGCTGAGTTCCACAAAAGATGATATATATATATATATATATATATATATATATATATATATATATATCAGCTATATTTAGGCAGTTTGGTGAGTAATAATGGCAAATGGGGCCATTGTGTTGTTGACTGTTGAAAATTATCTGTCACAGTGGGATATCATGTCCAGTAGTGGGTCAGTGCAGTCCATTGCAAATTTAGCTAAAGGAAAAGACCGAGGCAATGTTGTAAACATCCAAGTAAGTTGTTCTACTATCTCTCTCTTTTGAGGATGGTTGAATGGTCAATACACACAATGAAATTTAAGTGCAAAATGCGTTTAAAACATGGTTACTAATGTATTATCTGATTCTTCTCACTTGGCAGAAAATAATACAATCAAAAGATAACAGTGTGTGGATATTGCAAGATAGCTGCACAAGTGCTTATGAGTCAATGGTGGTATATGCTCCTGTGGAATTTGCTGGTATACAATCTGTGCTGACAGGATGTGATTCAAGTAATCTTGCTATATTGCCGTCAGGATTTTCAATTCTTCCTGATGGGATTGAGGGAAGGCCATTGGTGATTACGTCAAGGCAAGAAGAAAAATACACTGAAGGAGGCTCTTTGTTTACAATGGCATTCCAGATCCTTGCCAATCCTTCACCAACAGCTAAGTTAACAATGGAGTCTGTGGAATCGGTCAATAATCTTGTGTCTTGTACATTAAGAAATATTAGAACAAGTTTGCAGTGTGAAGATGGTTAGTCAAATAAAAGATAATTAGATAGATCATATGATTTGATTAGCTGCTACAGTTATATAGGCTTTAATTTCTACCCCTTTACAGTTGGGATGAATATCCAGTGTTCCCTTAAAATTATAGGAGGCGAAATTCATGGATGGACTTTATTTTACATGGAAAACTCATCCTTTGAATTTTTACCTCTAATTAACTTTAAGGAATACCAAATTGAATCGTAGTATCCGGTACAGTTCAGCAGTAGAATAGAATTTTTTTTTTCTACCCCCCTATTCTGGATTAGTATCATTTATCATTTATTATTTACAATAGGAAATAGAATTTGCAGAACGGCAAATGTATATCTGCATGAGGAGAGACAAAAAGCTTTTAGATCCTAGAAATCAAGTATTGTGCACAACGTTACCATTTATTAAGGCCTTATATATATATATGATGGTTTTATTGGCTCACGTATACTCTTGGTAGTTTGTGGTAACTTGTTTGAAAAGAATCAAAGACAATATAAATGGCTTTATATTTTATGTTTGACATATTTTAAAAATTAAACAGAATAAGACATATTATAAAATATAGAATATTTTAAATTTCCTATAAAAATAAAAACAAAGAAAAATAAATGAGAAAATATGATTGGACCAACAATAAATTCTTCTTAATTATGAAAAAAAAAACTATTCTCATGGCAATTTCCATCAGAAAAAAACTAAAAAAGTCTAATAACTTAAATGGTTAAGTTAAATATGCGAGTTATTATAAATTTTTTGATATATTTTTTTTTATTTCTACATATAAAAAAAATTATGAAAAAAAAGTCATGTGATTTATCCTTTACATTAGGCCATTAGATTAATTTGATAGTTTAGATTTTCCCCCACTTGTTTAAAAGATATATTTAGTTTAATTATTAATTTTGTTTTTATAATTTTTTGCACTCTATTACGGTCAAAAAGAATTTCTACAATAGAAAATTGTTAATACACTATTACAGCGAATCCTTTTTATATTGGTTTGAAACCGATATTAAAATTGTCAAAATTTAACATGGTGTTAAACTTTCAAAACAAAACTTAAGGTATCTATTTATAAAAATTAATTGAAACGAAATTAAAGTTGATAGTGTTTATTTATATAAAATAGGTAGAGTTAGTTTAACTGATATTTATAAGTATAATAATAGATACTATATGTTATACCGTTTGTCTCGTTGTTAATTGTTATTGGCCAAGAATTGAGAAATGGATAAGCTTATCTATCTCCAAATCACGTGTGACCTCAGGAATGAATTTCCAAATCTGGTGAAGTGGATGTAGCTGGCCACGTGGACACATGAGCTCCAAGTAACAGATCAAAAACCGAAACAGCTATATTCTCCATTGGTCAGCTGATACTAAATTACTGATACAGGAACAGCAGAGAAACAAAGTTAGAAGTAAAGAAGATCATGGCTTCTCTAGCAACCTTGGCTGCTGTTCAACCAGCTACGATCAATGGCCTTGCTGGAAGTTCCCTCTCTGGAACTAAGCTCTCTTTCAAGCCCTCTCGCCACAGTGTCAAATCCAAGAACTTCAGGTTCCATTCCATGCATTTCCATAAATTAATATATATATATATATATATATATGCACACACACATAAAAACAAGAATTTTGCATAAAAGAAATATCATTTACTTCATCTATCACCGACCCCAATTAACTTGGATTAAAGGTGCTGTTGATATTGATGTTGATATTATCATTCGCATGTGTTGTAATTGTATGCTAAAACAGTGTAACTAAACATTACAGGAGTGGTGCCGTGGTAGCAAAGTATGGTGACAAGAGTGTGTACTTTGATTTGGAGGATCTGGGCAACACTACAGGGCAGTGGGACTTGTATGGCTCAGATGCACCTTCACCCTACAACCCTCTTCAGGTTCGTCGCTTCTCTACATGTGCATCTTCGTCATTGAGAATCAAACATGAAAAATTAAAGATAATTCAATGATATAGTATATACTTTGGTAACATAAGAAATCATGACATATATGACTTTAAATAATAATTATAAAAATCAATAATCATATCATATATGTTAACATTATAAATA
Source organism: Glycine tomentella (assembly GCA_007407185.1). NCBI lineage: Eukaryota > Viridiplantae > Streptophyta > Magnoliopsida > Fabales > Fabaceae > Glycine > Glycine tomentella. The sequence goes on along the minus strand of PYAF01002035.1, from coordinate 458,214 downwards.
TTTTTATACTTTCAGTACATAAACTATTTTATCTAATTCATATATATTGCCTCATTGATAAACAAATAGAATTTAATTTAGACATACCCTCTTGTTTAGTCACAAATTAATGCAATTATATATAAGAAGTCTTTTCACTTCTATAATAACCAACTTAAAAATCATACATAGAATGATTTGTGATTAATTGGAATATGCATTTACATTTGATAGAAATTATAGTCAAACAAATATTGCATACATACGCAAACTACATAACTCTTTCATTGATATGGATTTGCAGAGCAAGTTCTTCGAGACATTTGCTGCTCCATTCACAAAGAGGGGATTGTTACTCAAGTTTCTGATATTGGGAGGTGGTTCCACCCTCGCATACTTCAGTGCAACTGCCTCAGGTGACATTCTACCAATCAAGAAGGGACCACAACTTCCACCAAAGCTCGGCCCTCGTGGCAAGATCTAATTTGATTTGTATCAGAACTCCATCTATTGAGTTCTTTTTTAATTATTTTTTTTTCTGGTTTGCATAATGTGTAAGTATGCTTACAGACTACTATTCAAAGATGCTTGTTTCCAGTCTAAGTGAGTGGCATTGATTTGGTTTTCAATTGCAGCAAAGACGTGTTTGATTGGGATGTTGATCTGAAATTGTTAATTTGGATTCGAGGTTTGAGCCTTGATTACCCGACTACGTCTTTAACTTGTATAATAATATCATTTGGTTCATCAAACAATACAACTTTACGTTTCACAATACTTACGAATTAATAAATAACATGGTGATTTTTAAAATAAAATAAAAACTGACTCACAACAAATTGCTTATTTTATTTTATTGGTATGATAACTGAATTGATGATAACTGAATCAACCACCTAGAGAATATTTTAGTACAGTGGTTAATTCCTAAGTATCTACTGAAGTTCACCATTTTAATGTCATCTCAAAGGGTTAAATAAATGGAAAATGATCGAGTCCCTATGACTTTTGCCTCCATTTCATAAGATTCATCAATAGAAACAAAGGAGAGTATAAAATGATTACATACTCATGTTATCTAGCTGGAGACACACATAACGTGAAGAGATAACTACAGTTACTTTGTAATAAAACTGGAATTAGAAATGTTTTTTACTACTACGCCTGATCCTCATCTATCATCTGGTCGAATAGAGTTATTATAGTATTTCCAGGTACGCATGTATGACATCTGTGAATTCATAAAATATCACATTTTGGGGCTGACAGGCTAAAAATTCATACGCGACAATGCTTCAAACCCTCATGATTTTGTGTTTTGTATATTCATTCATTCCTATGTACAAAAAGAAATAATGGATGATAAAGAATAAATGATTATGTTTTAAACAACTCCTCCGAAGACCACAGGCTTCTCACAAATACTTGTTTTTTTTTCCCTCCTTTTTTCTCTCCCTCTTCAAGTGTTTGCATTTCATTTTTGGGCTCAATTAATGGCGTGATGTTGGACTCCTCATACCTCCCAATGTCTCAAGGTAGGACAATTTCTTGTCTGTGACTACGTTTGGAAGTTTCTGGGGCTTTCCATTATCAGTGTCTTTGTAGAAGTCATCTGAATCTGCAAAGGCTTCTTTCTTAGCGTCTGAGTCACCTTGATTATTGTGCCAACCCATGAAATCTGATAGTGTCATTGCTTCTGAGCCACTCTTGTATACCTCTTCTTTAGGAGTTGGAGTTGGAGACTTCCCTGGCTTGGGAATTGGGTTTCTCGAAAGGCTCTTTCTTCCTGATTGTGATGGATTTTGAGTTTGCAGATCTGCATGGAGTACATCTTCTATTCTTGACAGCACTGTGAAGGCCAAACTTTCCAATATTCTTGAATAGCTTTCTAGAACAGCTTGCCCCACATCCTGCAATGGTAAGAGATCCTTAACTATGTTAAAAGAACAAGACATTTTCAACTTTGCCAAATGGTCATGGAACTTTTCATTGAAAACAATGCAGAATAAAGCTGTGAAACGGGAGAAATTATTGCATGATCCGAAACCATATATATGGTCACGATCAATCTCCTGTGACATTATTAACTTTTTTTTTCGTAAATTGAAAATTGTGATTACAATGAACATGGTCTTACCTTGTTGAATTGGATTTTGCTTATATCCAATGCGGATTGGGGAGTCCCAGGAAAACGACGCTTTAGGAGAAGTAAGATGGTTTCTGCCCTGTCTTCAAAGATTTCTCTTTTCTCCACACTCACAGCAGAACCCCAAGCTGATTTGCTGTTATCTTTTTGGTTCATCTTCCGTCTCCAAATCACAATGGATGCCTCAATTCTGTCATTGAGGTCTACGATTTTATGTTCATTGGACATGTCCATGGCTGATAGGAGCTGATCAGGATCGAAAAAATCATCTGTAATACTCCTGTAGATCAAGTCCCCTAGACTTGATCTTCCATTCTAAAAAAAAAAACAATAAAAAAAATAATGTTTTGTGTAAGATGTCTGAATGTTAACAATGATAACTTTTAAGCAAATATAGTTCCTTTTGACTTACCTTGGGTAGGGATTCAATATAGCTTTCTGGGATCTCCATTTCTGATAGAGTTTGAGCATTTATGGCCATAGCTGCTTTAAGAACTTGGTTCACACAATCTTTCTGATACTGAACAAACCTTCTTGCTGCATCAGATAAACCCTCTACGGGAACCTTAGGTGTAGGCAACCACCACTTGGTATCATTATTTCTATCTGCATTCTCTGCATCTTTTGATACATAATAGAACTCATTTTGGTCTTTGAAGTTATCTAGAGTATCCTGCTCATCATCAATAATTGTATGAGAACTAACAGTCAATTGACGCCAACAGAAAAGTCATGATCATATTTAACTCGGGAGGGAATCAGGATGCAAGGATAGTTAGTGATCTTACAATAAGCATTGCATCAAGCTTTCGTAAAGCAGGGATATTCATGTGGAGATCAGTTCTTTGTCGTGTTGTCATAACCTATTCAATAATCAGAGATTAGGTTCAATCGTACAGCAATTGTGATAGGAAGGATGAGAAACATAAGGAAGGAGAAAGGGTTACCTCCATGGTTGAGCCATCCTTGTTTTTTTGTTGCACGGGAACCATTTCGACAACGTAATCGGTGACCGATAGAAGCCAATCAATTTCTTTTCTCCATCTTGCTTTTCTTTCTGGCGGCATTGGCTCCAGGCGCTTTTGTTCACCGAAAACAGCAGCTGCATTCCCAGTAAGAAAAGAATGAGAGAAACTGACAATGAATTATTTGAAACATTTCTGCTGTCAATCTCTCCTGAAAATGGAAGGAACAGCACAATGTTTTCACATCATGATTGGAGATTTGTAGCACAACAGAAAGAAGAATGCCATGTCTTAGTTGACGGAGAAAGAAAGCAAGAGGTCAAGATACCTGCAAGGTTTGTGAATGCATTTGACAATGCCAAAGCTGAAGAAACACCCTTTCCTCCACCAGACATGTCCTCCCCCAATAGCAGTTTAGCAAATCTCTCCTTCATCTGTTCCATTTCTGAAATAAACCCAACCATAGATAAATATTATAGACTAATCCAATGCAACACATCAAGAGTTTGAAAATAAAAACATTGAATGGAAGAGCTTCTAAATCAACATATGTTGTAACATGGAAACAATTTTAATAGTTATAAAATATATAACATTTCATTTAATCATATCAAAGTAAAGTAGTAAAGTAAAGGTTTCAATCAAATTAAAAGAATGTTTACCTTGCACTATCTTATCTTTGGCTTCTTTTGCTACAATTTCCTCCTTGCTTATCCTTGGCCTAGGAACCTTATCCAGATCATTTAGAGGTTTTGATCCTTGACTTCTTGATGATGCCGGCTCTTCTTCCGAAGGAGAAGGATCTAATGCGCTGGCACTCTCAATGCTCAAACTCTTTGTATGCCTCCTTGTATTTTCAAACATTCCTTTGAATTGGAATAGTCTGGACCTGAGACTTTCCTGTTCTTGCTCCATTGCTTTAACCATTTTTTCCTTTTTCTTAATGTATCAATATGGGTTTTAAGGAAAATTGTCAAGGGATGAACAAGCAAGAACAAAACATGGGGTTTCCAGGTCCATGGAGGGAGCGAGAAATAAGGAAAGTCAAGTTTGTTGCATTGTAGCAAGGGAGGAAAATAGTAGGGGAGAAGCCAGAGTGTTACAAATGAAATGGGAGATGTTTTTTTAAGAGTGAGAGTTTAACCAAAAAACAAAATAGCTGGAGGTAAATATTTGATGGGGTTTGGGATAGTTTCTATTTCTTTTTTGAGCTTGGTTCATTGAACGTGGGGTGCATGTTATAAGAAATGAGGTTGGTGTAAGAGTTGGAAACAAAATTTTGCATTATTATTATTTTTTTTTATGTTGAGAGGAATCTGTTTTGGCAACGAAGTGGGAAATTGGATGGTTAAGGTTTTAATTTAAAGGTCAAAGATAGCTGAAGACCAGGGAAGACAGACATGCATGCCTAGGCAATTTACAATGACACACACCTAACTTTCTCCCATCATTGGACGGTGCAGATGCATCACTTAAGGAACATGTTTCAATCTCAATCTTCACGTACAACTATTTTACTGTTCTGTTTGTGATTTGTGAAGTCCAAAATGTTCATAGTAATTTCCAAATTCTGGGTTTTCGGTTTCTCTGATGATGCCACCTGCACACACCCTGAGTCTTTTATTAGATTTGATGACGATTATAGAGTGCCATCAATTTTCCACCCTGTCATTACCAAAAATCGGAGCCTCGCATTCCAAATCTTTCATTTATATATTAATGGGAAATACTGTGCAATGAGTATAGAGATAGTACAAAAAGAGGAAAAAAAAATAGTTAAAATTAGTTACTCAGTTATTCTCTTATGTTCAATTAGATTGTAGATAATTTTTATATGCATTTTTCAATTTCAATGAAAATTTGACTTTCTTTGAATTCTTGGTCTCAATGTGGTCTTAGTAGTGATTCACTCTTCTGTTTCTATCTGTTCATCATCCTATTTGATCCTTCTTTGTCATTGCTTCTTCCAGTATTTCTTCCCTCCCACGCTTTTATTTCTTCATTATTTAAGTGACTTAGATAAAATATGGCAAACTATTTTCTTATTTTTTTTAAAAGGAATAAACTTCCCGGATCGTGTTTTAATGAGTTAATAATAGTGTAGAAAATCAACCTCATCATCTCTGTTCAACATATACCAGATCTTACACACTAATTTAATCCAAGTACAACATTACTTAAATTTTCGAAAAGTGCAAAAGTTCACATAACCAAACTCATGAAATCTATAATAAAATCCACGATAAAACAAAACATGGCGGGGGTAAAAGAAAAAGAAATGTAAAGACAAAATTGAAAGCTAGCTCCTAGCTGTCAACAAGAGTGGATACTACAGGGAAAATATGCCCCCACAAAATCGATAAATGCTTTAATAAGGAATTTGAAAAATGCCTAATTCTCATGGCGAAATGAATAACTTGTGTGTTTGATTCATGAGTAAATTTGAAATAGTTCTCATACTTTTTTTGGGCCGCCGAATCTGTTCTTCCTAAATTCTCAAATGTTTGGGGTTTTCCTGTGGTTTGTCGTGTTTATGGGTTGTTCCTCTCTTCCTTGACCTAATTAAAAAAAGACCCGCACCATGGACGAATAAAACTTTGATTTGTGAATATAAAAAAGTGAACGATAAAATTAATGACTTAGAGCTTGTTAATTGTTGTGTGATGAATTAAAAGGTTTCCAAGGCTTTCAATATCAATCTTATCAAGGGTTGGTTGTAAGAAAGCATTAGAAATAGAGCAAACTACTCCAGTCTCAAAGAAGTATATTAAAACAAATATCCTTAAAGAAAAATTTAAAAAGTTAATCTAACCCTAGCTACAATGACAATAGTTAAATGTGATAGAATTACAAATAGGATAGAAAAAATGGAGATGGGTGATGGTGAATCTATTGAAGCTTCAAGTCTTTTTTTTTTTCCAAGAATCGAGTCTTTAAGGTAAGATGTAGAGAATATCTTGAAAATAGGATGGGTGATGAGAGAATTTGAATTTCAATACATTCTACCTTCATTTGGCCTTGTAAAAGGTTTAAATAGCAATTGAAAATGGTTCAACTCATAAAAATTTCAATTTCATTTATAGTTCTTAAATAAGTTATAGTCAATTTTGACTCTTTTTTTTCACTATAATATTAATGTGAAGTATTTATCAATTTTTGTTGATGATTAATATTCATTAGAGAATTTGGTTGATCATCTTTAATTAGATCTCCTCTTCTAATTATATTTTTTTTTCATTCACAAAACTCAAACCTAAAACCTTATTTAAGGGAATTGAACTGAATACCAGTTAGACCAACAATTTATTGATTTTCAACTTTAACTTTGGTCAAGTACCTGAAATGTCACACAAAAATATTTGAAGAGTTCCACAAAGCTAAATGCTACCTCAGTGACTCAAATGTTAAACTTCTAATCAAGTTAATGTAATAGTGTGTTTGATCCAACGTCTTTGTTTTTGTCCGACATTTCACACGTTAGGCGACCATGAGATTCTAATAAACTTAGGGGTGTGTTAGTTTTATCGTTGACATTTGTTTCAATGCATCATTTCGTGAGAAGTAACAATTAAACGTGCATTTGAACCTTCCTCGATAGAAAAAACACACACACACACACTAAGTATTTGCTACTCAAAGCCCGCGTCTCATGCTTGGCCTTTGAAGGAAAAACTTGCTTTCTTTCTCAATGACGTGGGATGCCAATATAGCATCTCGGATGCAACACCCTTTTGCAAATGTTTAGACTTTATTTTTCTCCAAAATAAGAAAAATTTTGTCAAGCATATATTTACTTAAAAATGCATTAAAAGTAAACTATTCATGTATAATTTTGCAATTTTCTTTATTTTTTTCTCTTTTTTCCTTTTTTCACATAAAATTATAAATTGTGGGCATAAATTCATCAAATATAAATTTACCATCTTCCAAAGCTTTGTTTGTTGGATTAACTACGAGAATAATCTTTAATTTGAAATTTAATCAAACTTAAAATTCATTGCTACTTCTAATAATATATTAAGTGAAAATGAAACTTGAGATCTCTTGAGCAATTATATACACCAAGTGTAAAAATAATACTACAATATAAACAAAAAATTGTTAAATGATAGTGGGGCCCAAGGAAATAGTGACCCAATGAGTAGTATTGAGTAATGTTATCTGCACATTATATAGAGAACTCCGAGTGAGTGACGCAGAGAGTGTCTGACTCCGAATCTGTTTTTGTTGCGTTTCGAGTGTCTGTGAAATCCCTAACCCCAATAGCATTATTTTTGTGTGGCGAAATGGGATCGATTGGGGTACTCCTGGTGGCTCAGGTGATACCGTACCTGGAGCAAGAGCTGGACAAGCGCTACAAGCTGTTTCGGGCGTATGATCAGCCGCAGACGGCGCAGGTTCTGAGCCAGCACGCGAGCTCGATCCGCGCGGTGGTCGGAAACTCGAACGCCGGCGCCGACGCGGCGCTGATCGAGGCGCTGCCGAAGCTTGAGATCGTGTCAAGCTTCAGCGTGGGAGTGGACAGGATAGACCTGGACAGGTGCAAGGAGAAAGGAATTCGCGTCACCAACACGCCGGACGTGCTGACCGATGAAGTCGCCGATCTCGCTATCGGATTGATGCTGGCGCTGCTCAGGAGGATCTGCGAGTGCGATCGTTATGTCAGGAGCGGCAAGTGGAAGAAAGGTGACTACAAACTGACCACTAAGGTTCGTTCGTTTCTGCATTCTCATAACAGTGAATGCTGCGTTCTGTTTTTCATCTGATATAGTGAATTTGCTCCTTCAGGTAAAGTGAATAATACTAATTCTTCGTGATAAAATCAATGGATAATATCTACGGTTACTTTCTTATCTATAACATATGAATTTGTACTAATCCTTTCATTGTTTTATTTGCTTCACGTATTTTTAATCAAGATACTGGTACAGTGGTACCCTCGGATTATTTCACTAATTTGTATACGTGAAGCATCCAAAGTCCAAACCTTTGAAAAATCAAAATCGGAAGTGATTTGTGATGACAAAATTTAGATTTTTTTATTTTGGTTTTAGTCATGTCCAAGAAAGTATGTTCATAATTTGGGATTGCAGAAATGTAATTATATACTATTTGTTACATTTTATGAAATTTTATTCATACCTAGATATGTATCATACATATATGGTATCATCCTGTATAATTTTAGAATAATAATATTGTCATAGCAGATATGAATTGTATTTATGCATCATAGTCTATATCTGATATTACTTTATCCTGGAAAGTGAGAGTTGAATCTGTCTTTACTATCAAGAGAATTGTCGCAAAGAACCACTTAGTCACTAACTTAGCTTCACTGTGCAGATACAAAGAACCATCTATCTTTATCTTACTATCATAATCTAAAAAATATACGCAGAAAATCCTACCAGTAGTCCAGTACCTTAATGGACAATAAATGTTAGGTGTGAACATGGTAGTGTTCTATTATGATCCCTCTCCTCTGTCTTCACTCTTCTTCACCTCTTAAACAAACGCAGTTTACCTGACAATTTCTATGACTTTGAGAGTGATGAAGAACCAAATTCAAAATTGGACACTAAGGATCTGTCAATCTTTCACAATTACCTGCATCATGATATCATTATTCTGCTCATGATAGTATTCCCGCTCCTATTTTCCAACAGTAAAATTAATTTTTACGTTATGTATTTTTCTTCCAGTTCTCCGGGAAAACTGTCGGCATTATTGGGCTAGGGAGGATTGGTCAAGCAATTGCTAAGAGAGCTGAAGGATTCAACTGTCCTATATGCTACTACTCTAGAACTCAAAAAAGAGACTCAAAATACAAGTACTATCCAAGTGTTGTAGAACTAGCATCTAACTGCGAGATACTGGTAGTTGCTTGCCCACTGACGGAGGAAACTCATCACATCATCAACAGGGAGGTGATCAATGCACTAGGTCCCAAGGGTTATCTTATTAACATTGGACGAGGCAAGCATGTTGATGAGGCAGAGTTAGTGCCAGCACTGCTAGAAGGTCGTTTGGGTGGTGCTGGGCTAGATGTGTTTGAAAATGAGCCTACTGTTCCAGAAGAGCTATTTGGGCTTGAAAATGTTGTCTTGTTGCCTCATGTCGGAAGTGGCACAATAGAAACTCGAACTGCCATGGCTGACCTTGTCCTTGGAAACCTAGATGCTCATTTCCTTGGAAAGCCACTGATAACACCCTTGGTTTAATCAATATGCCGTCATGGAACTACCAGGACTGATTGTCCCCCTGCATTACTACCGTTTAATAACTTATTGTGACATGGAAATTGATCATTGTAAGAGCTTCTTCGTATTTGTACTGGTGCTTTATCTATTGTAAACAATGATTTAGTTCACCTTCATTGTGACATCTCAATAAGATTATCAATCATTCAATCTTGATCGGCTTAACTTAAGCACATATTAGTATTGGAAATTTGGAATTACTTTCTGAAATATTCAAATTTTATTGCTTAACAAAGATAGTGGTGTCTATAAGGGAATTTTTAAGGTGAGTTTTAGGGCCAAGTTTATATATATGAATTTTATTTGCATGTTTGTAGTGGTTTCTTTTCTGTTGGAAATATATATCTGGTATTTTAGCCAGGAGTTTTCAACTGCAGAGTGATCAGAGTAATCTGAAGCAGGGAGACACCAAATTATCTGAAATGTTCTTAAAGGACGATTGTTCAATTAAATTGCCTGTATTAACATTTTGTCCACGAATTTTATTTATTCTATTTATGATGATTTCAGATGTGGTGTCTACATGATAAACTCGATTGATTTCTTAACCAGCATTAAATGTTTATCGTTGGTCTGTTGCATAAATCTGAGGCGGGGGAGATATCAGAAGTATTGCTGGGTCATCTGCATTACAAATACACGGACTATATCCTGAATCAAACATTTTATTTTTCTCATATACACAAAAAACAATCCTCACAATGCGGTTCTAGCAGATTCCAATCAACTAAGTAAAAGCTCATAAATATGAACATATTAGCAAGCGCTATAGTAATTCAAAAAGACTATAGATGCTAATGTTGCTAAAGTAGAAGTTGTTGATACTTTCTACAGAGAGAAATGTTGATGTTAACCCAAGAAGAGATTTTCATCTAATATGACAACAATTTTACATGTTCCGTTGCAAATAAATATTCATTAACGACTAACTAGGCAACTAGCTATTGATATTATTGTATTTGTATGTAGTTATGAAATAGATTATAATCTACTATTGAAATATGTCGCTACTCAGTTGGTACTGTGACATGTCGTTGATTTCCACGCACTAAGACCGTTTATGTCCAAAACTTTCTTTACCATGAAAAAGAAAATGGGAATGAGAAATCCGAGAGCAAAATTGATTACGTGAAACGAAGACATTGGATTATGAACATTGAAGAAACTTTCTTCATATAATTACAGACAAACGTTAAGACACTTAAAAGGAATATGAAAGAAACTACTAGTACAAGTGGGTAAAGAACAAGAACATAAAGATTTCACCCTATTTCTCACGCATAGCCTTCAACCAAGGTAGGTTTCTTGTTTTCTTCTTCATCATCTTCCTCTCCAACTTCACCACATTTCTTCTCATCTTTGATATCCAGCCCTTGCAACTCATCCACGCACGCTTCCCCATCCTCTCCTAATTTCTCTCCTTCCTCCACCACAACGTCGTCCGCGCCGCCGCCTCCTCCGCCAGAAACCTTGACTTCGTCGGCGACGGGCTCGAATCCCCTCTCCACGGTGCAGGATCCCGGCGGTTCATTCTCCAATTCGATTCCGATGACTGCGTCGGAGGCGTCCTTGGCGGTGGGCCACGGGTCGCTGACGCAACCGCCGTCGTCGTCGGTGGAGGAGAAAATGGAGGCGGCGCGTGATTTCACGGCGGCGGCGGCTTTGAGAAAAGCTTCGTGGATTGAATCGGGTGGAAGGGCGGGATCTTCGAGGCCGGCATCTTCTAGACGCGGAGGTAGGATCTGGTGCAGCATTCCAGATTTTTCCTTTGTGGACTCCATCACATCGCGTTTTCCTTTGTTTCACAACCTTGATGGATGCATATAGCACCGATTGAGGCGGTGGTGTCAACCTTTTTGGGTCTTCTGGGCTTTCCTTTAGGGTGTTGCTATTTACCATCATGTTTTTGCTTCTGGCCCTTACAATCCCTTAAAATTTCAAGATTATTCATTCTCACAAAACATTTTGGCATCGTGTTTTTCCTATACATAAGGGGTGCAAATTTTTTGCATAATAGAATTACGATTTCGTTGTGCATTTATTCAACATTATACTCTCTCTATGCTTAATTGTTTGACTCAGAATAAAAATCTTGAAATTGATAACTTCTTTGTATGTTGAACGTGACCCAGTAACCGAAGCAAAGTGAATGATCATTTCCGACATGGATTATGTCATTATAGCCGGTATAATGTTATATTGATCCACTTATCTAAACTGCAAAGTTGGACCTTTTTTTCGACTAAGGAGTCTCACGCCAGTTATGTCCTGTCTCATTTAAATTGAATTTGTTCATAGAAATCACGTTGTGTAGGTATACATTATCCACTAAAGATACCCTTTACTTATGTAAGCTAGTATTGATTTATTCGCTAAATTCATATTTTGTATGATAAATGTAAATTTTTTAGGATAATTGTCCATTGTCTCTTATTGTACCACAATGGAAAAGATACTGCACACCCGAAGCCTATTCATGGCAAAAGTCTCACATGAGACGTATTTAAACTTTCAATTCAATACAATTTTAATAAGTTAGATGATATCAATATGTAGTAGACCATTTTAAGGATTGAATAATTTTAAACATTCAATTTGTATCCAATTATTTTTATGGATATATATCTCAATATGTAGTATGTAGTAGACATTCCTATAAAATTCCATTTAATACTTAAGTTCTTTCTCTCTTTGTGAACACTGCTTCTTCGTCTATTTTTTTATTATAAAAAATAGCACAACTAAATCACAATTGAATGCACAACGAAATCTACCTCTAAAGCGACCTTTGTCTAAGTCATCTTTACCCTAGTTTTTGATGTAGAGGAGAACTTGAACTGAGATTTTGTTATTTATTTCCTTTTTTATTCAATTAAAAAAAAGTACAATGGAATTTCAACTCCATTGTAAAGTTTTGTTATCACAACAGACTCTCGATCTCGTTGTGATAAAAAAACTTAAACAACAAAATCGAGATTTCATCATAATAAGGGAGGTGCCAAAACAAATTACAACTAAACTTTGATTCCGTTGTGATAAAAAAAACTTACACAAGTAAATCAAGATCCCATTACAATTAAAAAAAAACTTACACAGTGAAATTGAGATTCTGTTACGATAAGTGCAATGCAAAATAACCAAACAACATAGTCGTGATTTTGTAGCTATGTATGGGGCAAAAAATTGTACAACAAATTTGTGATTTTGTTATATAATATACAATAAAACCATGGTTCTATTGTGAGAAGGGGGATGAATTTGGATATACAACAAAATCATATGTTATCCATTTTATTCAACAAAATCATGATTTGATGAGAAAAAATTCTCAAAATAAAAAAAACTGTCAGTCCCTTGATAGGGGCCGAAGAGCAATTCCAATGGGCTAATAGCAAACCCCCATGGAGACGGGCTTATGATTTATGACCCAAGAGTGGTCTCATTTTCATCGACGGTCAAAATCAATCTTAGAAGCAAAAGACGAATCAGAACCGTCGAGTGTGAGAAGCCCCAGGGCACAGAGCAACTACAAAACCCTACCTATCTCACTTCACAATTTTGTCAAACCCGCCGAGAAAACCCTAGTTCGCTCGCAGTCACACAAGAGGCCAATCCAATTCATAGATCGGTAGGTTCCATCTTTGATCTGCCATTTTTCATTGAGTCTCTGCGTTTTGCTTAATCCGACACATAGTTGTTTAGATCTGATAATATTTCGTCTGATTTGATTGTACGAATGACAGAGATGGGTGAAGAAGTGAAGGTCGTTGTTCCAGAGTCAGTGTTGAAGAAGCGCAAGAGGGAGGAGGAGTGGGCGTTGGCCAAGAAGCAAGAACTCGATGCTGCCAAGAAGAAGAGAGCTGAGAGCCGCAAACTCATCTACAACAGAGCTAAGCAGTACGCTAAGGAGTACGATCACCAGGTACACTTTTTCTCTCAATTTTGTTACCTTAATTGCGTTTTTCTCTTTTCCCTCGTTTCTTAACCTGTTTGTTGTGTTTTTGTTTTTTTAACAGGAGAAGGAATTGATTCGGTTGAAACGCGAGGCCAAGCTGAAAGGTGGATTCTATGTGGATCCAGAGGCTAAGCTCTTGTTTATTATTCGCATTCGTGGGTATGTGTTTCTATATAGACTGAGATTTTAGAATATTCGTGTTGGTCTAACTATGTTATTTGTGTTTTTTCAGTATTAATGCCATGGACCCCAAATCAAGGAAGATCCTGCAGCTGTTGCGATTGAGACAGGTATGATATTACTTGTATATTTGTAGTTATAGAATGCTGAAAAGGGATGTTTGATGCTTTGTTCTATTCCATGCCTTGTTATGCTTCTCACTTCTCAGTTAGTTAGTATTAGGATAGTTGAACCAGGAAGTTTTGTGTTTTTTTTTTCTTGTCATAGAAGTAAGTATTCTAATCCAATTAATTTGCTGCTTTTCCCCAATCAATGGTTTCATGTTTGATCATTTGGCCTTAGGTCATTCTTTGGTTGTTTGGCATTTTAAAGTTCATTCCTTTTGGGTATGATGAGAGTCTTAGTTTATTTATTTTTTCAAAACTATTGGATGCTTGGAAAGTGTTTTGCTGTGCTAGTTGCATGCAACTTGTTTCCATTTGAAGTATATGATATCATGCATTTTAGAGGATGCAAAGAAAACTATTATACTCAATGTTTGTATTTGTTTTCATATTAAAAAGCAATTTGGTGATGCTGATGCTTGTCTTTTTTAAAAACAGATTTTCAATGGTGTATTTCTCAAAGTTAACAAAGCCACTGTGAACATGCTGCACAGAGTTGAGCCCTATGTGACTTATGGGTATGTCAACTTTTCCTTGTCATACTTATTTTAATATGATGTTTTTTTTACTGTCAATGAGACTTCTGCTTTTGTTCTAGATACCCAAATCTCAAGAGTGTGAGAGAACTTATTTACAAGAGAGGATATGGAAAGCTAATGAAGCAGAGGACTGCTCTAACTGACAACTCCATCATTGAGCAGGTATTGTTAATTTTACAATTCCTCCTTACAAATTTTAATTAATTCGCTACATGCTGCTTACTTGCTATCCACAGGCTCTGGGCAAGTATGGAATCATATCCACTGAAGATCTGATCCATGAGATCATCACTGTTGGACCTCACTTTAAGGAGGCTAACAACTTCCTTTGGCCATTTAAGCTCAAGGCTCCTTTGGGTGGCTTAAAGAAGAAGAGAAACCACTATGTTGAGGGAGGTGATGCTGGAAACCGGGAGAATTACATCAATGAGCTAATCAGGAGAATGAATTGAGCTGTAGCACTGTTCAATCATTTGATTAGTTGAATTAATCTTTTCTTGTTGGCTTTTTAGATCAATATCAGACTATTTTCGTATCTGAAATTTTGAGAATAGCACATTTCTTCTGACTTTGATAAATCTTTTTGCTAAGGTTGAATGTTTTTCGTTTTATAAGTCTGAGTGGTATATTTTTATTATAAAATATTGCTTATTATTCATATGCTTATCTTTCTGTTCTGCAATTTTTTTTGATGAAAAAACATGTTGATTTTGAATTTGTTCTCCACTCATTTTGGAATTCTTTGGGTGTTTTACAAGTCCTTTTTTGCGTAACTCAACGTCAAGTAGAAATTTTAGGGTTGATTTTACTCGTTTGATGTGTATTCGCAAAGGTTAAGTTTTGGTATACCACGTTTTACAACGTTATTGTGTCATAATTAAAATGATTATTTTCCCCATTAATTTTTGCCAATGTAAAGTCATTCAAGTCCCATCTATGCGGGTGCAGCTCCTCATATAGCAATAAGATATTATGTTTAATGATTTATGCTTGATATATGGCCGTAGTTTTTTCCAGTTAATAGCTAAGTTCTCTTTTTTCTTTCAAACAGAGCTTCGTTTTTTCATTTCACATGTCTTTAATTGACATTTGAAAACTTGAGGTTACTCAGAACGATTTTGTGATTTATATAAAAATGAACGTAATTAAGGCACTACTCGAGACTCGAGAGTGCAGCTATTTTATAGTGATGCAATTATGCTGCCAAATTGCCAATTGCATTAGGGGTTTGGTTCCTAGGAAAGAGGAAAAAAAATTGGAAGAGAATTAGTGAGAAAAGAAAAAAAATGAGGCGAAAATGGAAGATGTTTAACTGAAGAAATAAGGTGAAAATATTGAATTAAAAGTTGTTTGGTAGAAATAAAAATAATTTTACACTTCTAAGTTGTAACAATGCTGTCGATTTGCAAAAATTCACTTACTCATCACACCAGAATCGGAGCAATTTCAACCACCAGAGAAGCTGAACAGATTACCATTGTCACCAGAATAAAGTCATCTTTAAGCTCAGCAAAAAATCTGAGTAGATTGGGGCACCTGCTGAAGACGACCATTCAAAACAGCTCCAACACAGCTAGTAAACTCCGACATTAAAAAAAAATTGGGACATAAGCACCAATTTCTCCACATTGGTGCGAGGACAAGTTGGGCAAAACAGGAAAACATTTCTGCTCATCTGAGATGAAATTCTTATCTCTGAGCATAATTTTTTTTTCCTTTCCTTTTCACTCAGCCATACTATTGAAAATCACACAGTTCACTTCTCTTTTCTCCATTTCTCTTCCTTTCTCAACTATTTCATATCAACCAAACAGTGTAACGTGTGATTTTTGATAGTTTAGTTTCGATACCAAACTCCATATAAAAAATCACACATTTCACTTTTCTTCCTCTATTTCAGTAAAAGGGATACAATCCTTATGGAGTTTCAAAGTGAAATACTAAACCATGGTCATATTAGTTTGAAATCATTATAATTCGATTTATTTTTTTCATTATATCTAATCAATTAACAACACATATTTTGTTTGGATAAAGAATAAAACTGGGGAAAGAATTAAAGAGTAAAAAAACAGAAAGGATATTAATTAACTTGATTTTTGGATGGAATCGTTAACCACCTAATAATTTTTCGTAAACGAGATACCACAGATTCCGTTCACTCCCAGACCATGTGCTATCAGGATGGAAGCTGTATTATATTCCTTTGTATTTCTCGTAATCAAGCGAAAAACTAATTTCATACTGTCAATAGGCAATCTCATGGTTGATTAATACTCTATCTAAAACAAAGGCTAGGCTACCATTCGGCAGCGGCAATTGAAATTTCATGTAATCGATTTTATCTACCACAATTCGTAATACATCCTTTATTATTAGCTAAGACTCACCAATTATAAGATTCATTAAACAGTTGCATGCATGATTTTAAAGCCAGAATAGATTTCAGTGTCAAAAACAATATATTAAAGAATGTGTTCATAACATTCCTCAATTACATGGAACTATGATACTGATCGCAAGTGACAGGAACTGCAGGACACACAGAAAAAGTTACCGCTTCTAATTATTCATCGAGCTTAGCATCGTAACACTGTTCAATATATATATGGCTTCTAGTCTTTCACACTCGAGGTCGCTCAGTTGTCACGTTTCAGTGGAGAGGAAAACATGAGTACTAATGTATCAAGAGCTGTCCAGGGTCGACTCAACCCAAGGCATGTAACTCAACTTCGTATTTCCTTCAGAACTCGTGATACTGGATAAAGCCAAATCAATTTTTCATAAATGAATGTGAAGAGGGTGTCGAATTTATTAAAAATTTTCACTTGACAAGGTCGCCTCTGTTGGAGGATTGTGGGCTTCAATATCAACATGCCGAATACCAGGCACGAGATTCTGGATCTCCTTCTCTAACCTATCTACTTCACTTCCTAAAGCTGTAACTACTTCCTCACCTGTCACATCTTAAAACGGTAAGCATGCAGTTACTTAATCAGTAAGACTACAAGGATCCAGTTTACTATTGCATACCGTAATTTGACATAATCTTCATCAGGGCAGTATCATCCTTCTGCTTAGCAGCTTCACGAAACTGCATATAAAACAAGTCAAGAGACAAGAGGTGCGGTACTAAATCAACTTAGTCGTTATGAAAGTTTCATATAGCAGGGCAATATAACTTTTGTTAAATGATCAGGAAAGCCGATGGATACGTAATCTACACCAGTCATGCCCAAGGAGCCAGAATATATTATTCTTTTAAATGTGAACTAAGGCCCTATGATAATTTCATGTAGGCTAATTGCAAATGCACATATTTTAGACAAGTGCAATGCATTCCTGTTTTGCTAGTATGTAATCAAAAGCAGCAGTAAGTGAATAATACTAATTATTAATTAACAGCAACATATTATCAGAGGTATTACATGAACATTATAAAAGCGTATCTACCTGTCTTGCCCACTCTTCACGTCCAGTCCTTTTAAGATAATTTTGCACCACCATCTCTCCATTAAAATCTGTTTCATTAGAATGATCAGCTTAACACCGTCATGCTTAATTGTTACCATTATCTGAATTCGACATGTTTATGGCTGTAGACAGTGAAATTTGAATTCACTATATTATAGAAATCTCCAACTTCAAGTCTGTTGTGATATTTATTTAAAAAGTAATAAAACATTTTTTAATTTAAAAATATGATAATTAGATTAGTTTTGGGGTACAGAAAAAAATCCTCATAGGCACAGTTTTAATGTTTTTCTCATAAATTAGAAAGAGTAGCTTCTAAAATAGCTACATCATAAAAGCTTTTTTTTCCCCATCAAAGTTTAATGAAACATATCCTTATCCTACTGTTCTGACTTCTGAGTACTAATTCTAATAGATAGCAACAATAGAAACATTGAGAGCATGGAAATAGTGTGCTATATAAGTTGAAACCCGAAAAGGATAGCATGTTTCAAATAACCAAAAAACGGTGACGAAAAATATAGTGAACCATATTGATCGTATGATTTAATATATAACAGGATCAAGAAGATTATTGAAATAAAATAAGACCTTTTGGCTATCTTTGGATTGATACAAAGAGAAGGGATGGAATGGATTCAATGGAAGAGAAGGGATGGAATGGATTCAATGGAATAGAATAGAACATAATGGAAAAAACCTCCATTCCATGGTTGGGACTTTCGATATTTTATGACGGAGTGATGAAAGAAAGTTTCCATTCCATCTCATTCCTCCCAAATTAAGAGGAAACAAAGATGAAGGTACTATTATATTCCATCTTCATTTTACCAACCCAAGCAATGGCACATAATACCACTATATTTCCTTCTATTCCATCCTCTTCCATCAATTCAAACAGTCTTCATGTCAATAACTGTCAAGACCATGCATGATAAATAGTTTCTAAAAGTGCTTTTTCTTTTTACAAAAAGCACAAACAAAGGGACATATTTTACAAAGACAAATTTCAGAATTATATCAACAACCTAAACTACATAAAGAATAGTAACAAAGATGAGAAAGGTAACCTATTTCTGCCTTAAATCTGAAGAATCCAGGCCCAATAACTTCACTTTTGCAATCATAGAGGGAATCTACAACCTAAAGCACAAAAATTACCTTAGTCCAATGAATGACAATAAAGTTATTATGTGATTTCCATAGAAACTAGCAAAAAACTTTACCGGGTCTTTTTTCAAAAATTGAAGTACTTTCTCCATATCATGGTCATCCATAGCTCTACCAATCAAAGCATGACGGTTTCTCTGGATAAGAAATATAGCTACCTGCATGGTTAATTCAGAATGCAATTAAAATAAAATAGGTATCATTTCAAATGCCTGGGGAATTTTTGCTGTCTTCTAAACCCTCTTTACCATTCCAAGTAAGTTGCCAACTACAATTGAACCTATGGGATCATAAATGGCATTTCCAGTAACGTTCACTGCAACCAATGATGCCCCAGCAATAACAAGGCCAGTGACTGCAGCACCATCCTGCATATTTAGCTAGCATATATGAGAAGAACAACCAGAAAAAATCTCAATTCATTACTTGAGGGTTAAAAAGTAAATAGAAACATAGGGTCATGTTGCCCATTAAAGAGACAATTATGCAACTCCTCTTAACAATGCAAATTTTAAGTTACAAATTTTAAGCAAAATGACAACAAAAATACATATCTTTACTGTGGCCCATGGGGAGCATATAAGTTGAAGTTCCATCTAGTTAAATAACTACAAAAACATACCTAGCTTCAAAATAACTGTTTCTGATGAAAAATGCAGCCAAATATGTAATAAGTGATACGTAATTCATTCTATCCAGAACTCTTATTTCTAAATTATCCCCCCCACCATGCATCAGCAATGCTTGTTTAAACCAAATAAACTGTAACATGTTTGGGAACTAAAGATAAATGCAACAAGTTGCCACCTCTGTCATCACAGCAACAGATGTAGGATCATGGCCTCGCCAAATATAGTCTCTTAATTTCATTCCCTCCGCAGCTGCCCCTTTCTTGACAGCTTGTATGGCAACAATAAGAGAGGCACCTAACAGAAAATGCTCATTGAAGAAGGAAAGGATGGAAATAGACAAAGGATAATAGACTGCATCCAGATTGAAATGCCGACAGCAGTACCTTCAATGACGAATGAACCGCATATCACCAAAGCTGCATACTGCATATTCTCAGGGGGCTGAAAAGGAAAGTCTCAAAAGTCAATAACTTGAATAAGAGAAAATTCGCAGAAGAATAAAATAAGCAAACTGACAACATAAGATGAAAGAAGTTGAATATTTTGATTTCAAATATCCAATTTGGTTAAATACCTGGGCAATCCACAAGTTCTGTACTCCATTAACAACGGTGGCACCAGAACCAAGACAAAAGATCCCAACAGCAGATATCAAGGACCAAACAAATCTTTCCTTGGAATAGCCATAGCTGTAGAAAAAGAAGACACATCACCATTTTAACACACCAGTTACACTCCAAAGTCATACAAACACAAAAGCAATATCTCAGTTCATCCCATGAAATAGAAATGGATGCCATAACAAACTGTTATCATATATCGAGTCTAGTGCACAATTAGTGATTGGAGCACTATTCACAGAAATCACATTCAAAACTCAAAAGCCAGCCATGCATCATTATTTCATCATTATATGCACAAAAGTTCCTGAATCATAAATGTTCAACATTCGAGATTCAAAAATCAGCTCCATATTGAGTACATAACAAAAAATAGGGAAGCAGGGGTGAGAAACATAATCAAGACTCACGGATGAATTGCATCGGGTGCACGCCTCGAGCTAGATAAACCATAAGCAAGTAGCGCCTAGAAAATAAGTTATGCAGCATACATCAGTTTGTCGTTTAGGCCTAAGTTTCAGAAGAAAAGAATGAAGTAAGCTAATGAGCTAAAAAAGTACCTGGTTTGCAAAATCGGCAACGGAGTGGACGACTTCAGCTAACATAACATGACTAGAGGAAGCTAACCATACTCCAAACTTGAGTGAAAAAACAAGAAAGTTACACCACAAGGCAGTTTTAACAGCTCGCTGACTACAAAATACATACAAGGAAAAGAATCAGGGGCAGGGAAACGGAACGGATTGCGTTACGGAAGCATTAAATGAAAAATAAAAAGAGACCTGTGGCGATCGTTGAATTCAATGTTGGTTGCTGGCTTAGCCCTGGTAAAGAAACCTAGAAGAGAAAGAGGTGGAAGAATAAGATAAGATAAGCATAATAAGAAAAGTAAAAAGACAAGTACGCACTGCGATGATGAGCATTGAAGCCGTGAAGAAGGAATCGTGAATGTGAGGGAATGATAGCTGGTGGATGGTGGTCTGGTTTGAGGAATACGACGGAGAGGGAACGATAAGCCTGGTAATGGTGAGAACGGCGGAGGCGAGAGCGAAGAAGAACAAGATTATAGGATGTTCGCATTAATTCTAAATTGTTTATGAAACCCAGCGTCAGTGTCAAAATCAAAATCAAACTAGCTATGCCTAGGGCTTTAAGCTACCATATGAATATGATATCCACTGTAAGCTCAAAGAGAAGAAGGAACACAATTATTGTTCACGGAACAGCCACCAACCTTCTTCTCTCAAAACTCTGAAACGGACACACAAGCACATTCTGTTTTTACGTTCTTAAGGTTAGGGATCCTTTTAACATTTCTATCACGCTTGCTTTCCTTTCACTCTCATCAAACAATACTTCTTTATAATATGAATCTATTTATGTCATCCCATTTGTTTAATAATTTTTTTAAACTGAGAATTAAATTAACAAATTTATTTTCTATTTTTTTAACTTTATAAGTTATTTAAAGTAAATTCAAATATGAAAAATGTTTATTATTTAAAAATATATACAACAATTACCAAATTTCAGATAATGTACTCCTCTTAAAAAACTAAAAAAAATATTAAGATTCGTCACATATAATTAAAAATATAAGAATGTTTACAACAATTATCAAATGTGTATCATTTCAAATTTCAAATGCCTCACAAGTTTTGAGTTTCAACTTGTCTCTTGAGGATGATGTAAATATAAATTGTTATTTAATCCATAAATTATTGGAGCCTTAGATTGAGAAACTCCTCCCATAAAATTTTCATTACCAAAATATTAATGTTCTCCTCACTCTTTTAAAATCAAGGGTATATACGTCCTTACATTTTTACTTTATACGCTTTAGAAAAATCAAATCCCAAGATAATTTCATTTTGCAAAATTCCAAAATTTATACTATAAATCCAAGCTAGTTACTGACAATGCTAATAAGAATAAGAGAGAGAGGGCAAGAAACTTGCTTATATTAAAGTATAAAAAACAATGAGGGTGCACATCAATATTTAAGGAGGGAGTAGAACATAATTCTTAAAATAAAGTACATGTAAGCTTCATTCATATTCAAAAGTGCAATTTACTCTTAACTTTTGTACAGATAAAAATGTCTTTTCAAGATTCTTGTAATAGATCTGTGTTCTATATATTTAATTCTTTCCAAAAGTCATCGCCAAGTAGTAGCTGCATCTTAAATTCTTCCAAATATCAGTATTAAGGGGCAAACATGATTTCAAAGTGATATTAACCATGTTTCTATAAAAATAAAAATAGAAGTGATATTAACCATGTTCACGGCATTGACAACAGAAATGGCCCGATACGAAATGATCCATCATTCATGAGATTGACACTTTTTTCTGTTATGCAACTACATTTAATTTTTTTTTATAATTTTTATTACTCAAGTTGTTTAGCTTTTAGGTCGTTTAATCAATTTCTCCAAAAATAACAAAACAGAAATTTAACATCCCGCAAACCAATCAAACATCACCCCTTTATAACTCCCTCGCGACTAAGTCATTTAAATCAACTTTGAATGTTTCTTCTTCGATCTGATCCAACAACAACAGAACAAAAAGAATGAAGAATACTGAGAAAAAAAAATCGGAGAAGGGTTGAATACAGAGAACCACCTATAGTACCATAGCAAATTTAATCAAAGAAACAACACAAGTGTACAACACTACCTCGCGCTCCATAAAATTCCGTAATAAGTAAAAGCACTATAAAGAAAATTGTTAATAGGCAGGGATTATCTTCTATTCAATGCGCAGATATAGGCCTCAGTTGTATAATGCTCTGAATATTTGGTTCCAGAAAAAAAATAAAGGACAACAACCTATTAGCCGTGAATTTCAAAAGGGTCATTCATCAACAAAAGGTCAGGTCACCTTGAATAAACCTATTAGAAATGCTGGCATCTGTGGCTGAATGAACCCCTTACCCCTCGCAATGAGGAAATGCTGACATCTTACAAGCTCCACAGTGGAACAAACTGCTCTTCTTTAATTTTGGTAAAAGGGGGTTCGGTCAGCAATGGTAGAGAAGAATGGATATCTAACCTGACCTTCCTTCCTTCCTGCCACCTATTCTAGAAAAAGGTTTTTGCTTCTCATTTAAATTCTTAACAAGTCCCTCTTCGTGTCTGGTCACAATCCTCAGAGGGTGGGCTTCTGTGTTGAATACCCATTCATCTAATGGGATGACTGAAGAAGGTGAGAAGAGAAGATAAAAATACTTCAGGGTCTCCGCAAGAAAAAAGCTTTGCATCATGTTGTCTTTTACTCCACTATTAACCTGAGAAATGTGAATAAGTTATAATACATGAGTAGGCAGAATAGTTGCTTGAGATACTAAATGGTTGTCCAGCATTAGATAAATATCAAAGGAAGAAAGAAAGAAAATCGCCAGAAAATTAAGAGTAAGAAGATATGGCCCTTGCTAACAATTCCATTGATCAAATAATATAAAGCCAAATATTCATCAAACAAAAGTAGGCATGGCCAAGTAGATTGTCCATGAATAGTAAAAGTCAATAGTCTCCTGCTTACGAGTATGGTTTATACTTCACAGATTCCAAAACCTCCAAATTATCAGACTAGGCTATAACTGCAAAACCTAAAAACAACATAATTTTCAATACCTAAAGCCTATAAAAATAAGTTAAGCATTCAATTGAGAAAAGGCACACATAGAATGCCTCTATATAATCTATCAAAGTGCTTAATTCAATAAAGGCTTTATATAAAGAACCAGAACAAATGATCTAACTTTTGATAGGATGTACTTTACACAAAAAGAATAATAATGTAAACAAAAACACATTATTAGATGTGAAATTGAGGTTTGCTTACATCCTTCAGTCCAACATAGCCTGACTCAATGCGGGAGTTCTTCTCAAAAGCTTGAAATATATTCCAACCCCATTCTTGGTATGTTTTGTTGCCAGTTAGACGCCAAAGGTAAAAGAGGGACTCAACTGTCTCTGGCCTCAGTATGTTCCATGATGTACCCACACTCATGTCCTTAAAATTCAAAAATAAATTTCAGATCACACAATTTTCAAATTGCATGGCACAAATAAACTAATAACTAACCTGCCCAGAATGAAAGAAATAGTTCTCTCCAGCCAATTTTGTTGGAGTTGATTGGTAGAAGTTATAACATGTCCAAGCAAGCTGCAAAGAAAGGTACATATCTTCAGTGATTACCTCATAATATCAATATCATTGAACCATAAATATCCCATGCACTGGAGAAGGAATGCACAGTGCGATTCCCTATAGTTTGACTCCATATTAAAACATCACACACAGCCACTACTTCCACTAACATTGGATAATTATATGAATGACAACAAAATTCTTAGTTATAGACTTATAGCTCAACACATTCTCTATTTTAAACCAATAATAATTTCTTGCAAAAAGAAAGGGGGGACAGGTTTCCTGAAAGAAAACATAGATCGAAACATCCACCCCTCTCAACACTTTAAAATAAGCTTTAGTAATGCATGTTAATTTACCCGAGAGCAACAACAACAACAATAACAAAACCTTATCCCACCAGGTGTAATTTACCCGAGAGCATAATATATAATAATATAAATGAAATTGCTAACATCATGATTTGAATCCAAGCATCTTAACAATTCCTAATCAGGAAAAAGATTATTAAACTTATATTGAGGTGAAAACCTTGTGTAAATTAACAGATCAAGATCAAAACTCAGTCAGTCAACAGAACATGCACAAAAGGGTTTGTTAAATTAAATAGGCTATCAAAATATACCTCTTCTGCAAGTGACAGAAACTTCTGTGAATCATCATCAGCACTGTAACCAAATGATCCCAAAGCAATCATCCCTGGAGCAAAGCATGCTAGTTCATCCATCTGTGGGTACTCAGTTGAATGAAAAATTATACCAACACCCAGAACATCATGTGGTAAATACTAAATATGACAATACAAATATTGTAAGTGCAATATCATACTTTGTCTGTGAGAGATCCTCCATTCTTCTCACATATATAAGCAAATGAAGATGGTGTTGATCTCCTAATCAAACTTGATAGACCTTTCATTGATTTCTCCCACATATCTCTGTTTTCAAGATTCCAGAAAGAAATGGACAGAAAAAAAAGGTTAAAAAACATTTACACTTATTCAATATTTTATGTGAAAGGAAAATTGAAATGTCTTTAACCATAAAATTTTAAAAATTAACATACAAATTCTCTGATCAATCCAAGGAATTAAAATTAGATTTTAGCCCCTATACTGTCTACTACAGCGACATGGATACCATTATGAATTCATCCATAACATATCAATCCAAAGGGCAGAAAATGTGATAAAGTTGATGCATTATTCTCACCTATAATGTTTTACGGCTGAAGTCTTATTCCCTTGTATCCAAACTTTGAGCAAGTACTCATAAAAACTGTAACAAGATTGTGTCAATCACCAACAGACCAAATTAACAAATACAGATAAAATTATTAGAATTTAACAATATCCAGTTCATATTAATCAATGCAGAAGTTTGCGATGATTATATCATGTAAAAGATGGTTGGTAAATTATGTTAATACCTATCACCCATGGCACCAAATGTGATGGGAGAGTAGCCTGCTGCCCCACTATGAGGATTAATGTAGATGGGAAGTAATCCATCATCAGGAAATGTTTTATTTAGCTGGGCTATTACATTTTCCACCTGAAATAGCATGGTGCAAACCAATGAGTGCATTGCTAGAAAAATTGCATGCACAAGCAATATACAAGTACCGGCATAAGCAAGTAACTGATGCCGTTAGCTATGTGATTAAAAATACAGTCAAGCTCCAACAAAGTACAAATAAGGCTAGTAGTAGTGGTACAAACAGCCTGGCATTAATTAAGCATATTTTAACATGTAAAGGGCCCAGCACTGCAATGTTTGCCTGTAATTATATCTGATTTTTTACCAACATAAATGTAACCACCCCAACCCAACTCGTCCTTTTGAAAAATAGAGCATATATAATCAAAGTTAAAAACCTTCTGCTGATACTTCGGGTCTCCAGTTCTTTGGGATAGAACAATGAATTCCAGTTGTTCAGTGCCAGAATCTGCCAAGATACTCTCACCCTTAACAAAATAAAAACACAAGGATTATATAAACCCATTAAATCCATATCTCTGACTCTAAGGGTAATAAAAATGTAAACAATGCCAGGTAGTTAAAATCAAGGACTACAACCCATTGAAGTAATATCCCAAATCTCCCACTGTTCAGTAAGACTGAAATGCATTAACAGAGTTCTGTAATTTACCCCAGTCCAACTAGGGTTGTGTGCTCGTCCATGTGACAAATTAATGATGTTGTAAGGAATTCCTGTAGGCGTATTCCATGCAGGCAGTAATCTGTCTGCAATTTCTATTGCTTTGTTTAGGAAAACTTTGTCCCCTGAAAGATCATATGCACTAAGAAGACCACCTACTACTCTGGGTTTTGGTGGAAATCGACCAACAAAGAAAAAGATTAAAAAAACAATATCAGTTGTCTAACACATGAGCTAAAAAATATAATTTTGTAAAAGGGGAAGGGACTTCAACTACAAAGTAAACCTTATAAAGTAACCTTATGGTTGTCTCAAAAACACTTGCTTCATAATCCTTGTTAAAATCCAAAGAGTTTGCAACCCATCTGTCAGAGCAATTTCTTATTATGACAAGGAATGAAACAAAGCATAACCCAGAGTATCACAATTAAACATTAATTAAACAGATTATATAGCAAGCAACTAAACAAATATAAATAACTCAATTCAGAAAAAAATCAGCAATGAAGAGTGAGTAGGAGCAATAAATATGTATCAGAAATCAAACCTTAGGAGTTAAACTATATCAGCATGAAGTTTCCCATGTAGAGCATTAAAATTGAAAGAGAAAAATAGAAAACAATATAAAGTGAATTTTCTACTCTAAATGAAAGTATCTTTGCCGAATATAACTTTAGAAACAACCTTTGTTGCTCTAGAAACAACCTCACCACTATTGATTCCAAACATATATGGAGATATGAGTGAAGCAAAAAAAGAACAAGATCACATGTTCATATGATAGAGTCAAGAGTTACACTCACTCTCGTGCTTTCTGAAACTGTTCATTGAGACCCATAATATATAGTGTATCAAGAGAATCTATTAAAGTTGCTCCAAGACCTCCAAAGCTATTGACACCATTCTTTGATTGTGGCTGGTAGCACCAAAAAAAATAACTATTAATTTAAAAAAAAATGAAAATTTAAAGAACAAATAAAATAATTATTTTTAAGAAAAAGAAACCAATATTTTATTATGCATTATTTAAGAATATGGCAGCATGAATTTAGTACAAGGACACATTCGTATCTTCTTTATAACTCCATAATATTTACATCTAGGGAAAGAAGCTGAACTTGTGGCCTTAGAACAAAAACTTTAGACATACAGAACCCACAAAGGAAAATACCTACAAAAACTATCATTAAATAAAAAGTGATAGGTTGATGGGTTCATAATAGAGATTCACCATACCTGAAGTTCATCTTGGCCCCATGCATACTTCTCATAAGATCCCCAAGCATGAAGCATTGCTTCTTTTACTTTTTCCCTCCTCTCGATATCAATCGGATCATCTAGGACCTCTTTACTGGTCTTGGTAGCTTTTCTCAAGTCAGTCTTCCCAGAGGTACCACCTTGTTTGTTATTTAAATCGTCCAACTGAAACAAATCTAATTGCTTAGCTCCCAAAAAGATTAGTGAAAAAAGGTTTCATAACACAATATTGAATTCATCAAATAAGAACCCTTGGCTGTAAAACAGCTGCAATGAAAGGATTTACTAGCTAACAGCCAGAGGTGAGGATTTAGCTTTATGCAATATTGAATGCGGAATGATAATTCACACTGGAGGATTTTGTTTGGATCCGATTGCAAGTTATGGGACTTGAGTACCACAATGGAAGAATGGGATTATAGTGTGGGGTCTATAAGGCCTTGAGATCTCCAACTACAAAAGTTAGTTTTTGTGGTGAGGATTTCCCAAGGTTCTTATCAGATTGAAGCAGGATTCATGTAGGAAATGCAAGATATGTACAGCCTAACTCATTGCTTGTGTTTATTCTTTGCAAAATAAAATGAAATGCTTCTTGAGAACAAAAGACTGGACTAGATGTAGCAGCAGAAGAAGAAGCAACACACCCAAAAGATTAAAGCATTTGATAGTCTCTTACCAAATTTTGCAAATTAGTCACTTCTTTCCGCAGCTCAGAAATTTCAACCTGTATTTAGCAGACAGATAAGTTAAATACCAAAAATCCAAAAAAAAAAATATATAAAAAAAATCTCATCCTCGCTTTACAAAGAAAATTACACTGAAAACAAAGCTGTAAACTAAAATCAAGTCAAAACAGCAGATCCTAGTTATGCCAAATAATCACCATCTGTCATTACAGTATTCTATAACTAACAGTAATTCCTATTTGGCAGTTATGCAGGAATTAAATATGAAAGCTTGCATCTACTTAGATCAATATAAGATGTCAGACAGACAGTATGGCAGTGTCCCACATAGATTTATTTGCTATATACAAATTCAAGACGGTCATCATAAGTAATCAACAACAACAACAATCTCGATCGATCTTAAAACAAAACAACACAGAATTTCCCACAAGTAATGGCAAAATGATCCCCCACATCACAGGAGGGAAAGAACAAAAGAATCACAGATCGAAATCTCGAAGTTGGCAGAGCAGAAGGGTAAGTAAGATATACCTGGTGCTCTCTGACGAGAGTTTGACGGTCCCAAACAACGAAAGAGACGCCAACGAAAAAGATGAAGAGCAGAGCAAGACGCTTTGGGCGCTTCAGGTAATAGGAGGGGTTGCAGTACCTCCATTTGCTGCTGCTAGTCACTGATCTGCTCCCTCTCGCCATTCCCAAACAAAGATCTAAGCTGCAGACCAACCTTGTCTTGTTTCGTTGCAAACCAACAAATTCTTATTCTTAATAAACAAAACTGCCGGTCCTTCGTTCCTCCAAATCTACGTATTTGTTTGTCGGAATGCGAACAACCCAAGAGGTTTGAGGGTTTATAAGAAGATTCCTTTGGCTAATTAAAAAACGTGTTAAAATTAAAACTGTATATGGCTATGAAGAAGTAGATGAAGTTGAAGATGGAATGGATAATAGCAATTCAATCTGTTTTGCAAAGGGAAGAAGTTGAGAGAGAGAGAGAGAGAGAGAGAGAGGAAGCGGAGACTTCAATTTTCCACGGCATGGGTCCCCTTTGCCCAATTCAAGTCAATTCCTCTGAAAAACCATGAATATTCAACACAAAATAAATAAATAAAATATCCTACAACACTCTTTCTAATTGGTAAGTTCCTAATTACCAAAAACCACCTTATCATTTTTTCACTAAATAAAAAAATGGGTTAATACTATTGTTTAATTTTACTAATCATATTTTAAAAAATATTTTCCTAAAGTATCCTTTGTTTAAAAAATAAAATTTTATTAAACATATAACCTCAATCAATTGAAAGATATTTTTTTATTGATATTATTAAATAAGGTGATAGTAGTCAAATTTTCTTAAAGTGTCCTTTGTTTAATTTTACTGTTTGTTTGAAGTATGATGATTTGTATTATAATACTAAGATTGTTCTAAATCATTCTCATGATATTAATCCAAACTAAAGAAGGTTGTTCAAGTCAAAGAGATCAGCATGTGAGAAAAGAAAGTCTTAGATGTGAATGATAGAGCAAGAGTGAGATTGAACAAGAGTTTTAAATCAATTGTCACTGATATTGGAAGGTATAAAAACTTACCTTTTACTAAGAGAGATGCTATGAACTATATTGCAAAGGAAAGACGTGCAATTGGCAAAGGTGATGATGGTGAGGCACTTAAGGGATATTTTGTTAGGATGCAAGAGAAAAATATTGACTTTTTCTATGACATTGATTTGGATAATAACTTTCATATTAGAAATGTGTTTTGGGTAGATGCAAGAAGTAGAACAACTTATGCGTCATTTGGTGATGTGATTACATTTGATACAACTTATCTTACATATAAGTGTGATATGTCATTTGTTACTTTTGTTGGGATTAATCATCATGTTCGGTGGGTGTTACTTGGATGTGGGTTACTATCTAGTGAAGATACAAAATCTTTTGTGTGGTTATTTAAATCTTGGTTACAATGCATGTTAGACATTCCTTCCAAACAATTATAATTGATCAATGTTATGTTATGAAAAATGCAATTGAAAGTGTTTCCCACAACACGTCATAAGTGGTGCTTGTGGCATGAATGAAGAAAGTATCCCAAAAATTTTCTAGGCATAATGAATATTTTTCCGTTATTCATCATTTGCTTGCTACAATTTATGATACATTCACACAAACTGAATTTGAGGGGAAATGGTAAAAGCTTATTGTTGATTTTGATTTATAAGAGAATAAGTGCTTAGCGGTTTGTATGTTGAACGACATCGGTGGGTACCAATATTTTTGAAGCATCACTTTCGGGCAAGAATGTCAACTAGCCAATGCAGTAAGAGTATTCATGCTTTCTTTGATGGGTATGTCCACCAATCAACTACATTGGAATAGTTTGTCAAGCAATATGATAATGGACTTCAGGAGAGAGCAGAAAAAGAGTTTGAGGCTGATTTTCAATCTTCTAACATCACCGTGACTTGTAATACAAAGTCTCCAATGAAAGACAATTTCAGGCAATATATACTCATGAAAAATTGAAAGAGGTTCAAGTTAAGTTTAGGACAACAACTGATTGTCATGCATCATCAACACTACAAGAATATTCTATTTGCACTTACAAAGTTGTGAAAGACATGATCTTTGTGGATAGACCAAAAGAAGTAGAGTTCATTGTGGTGTTTAACCGAGACAATCATGATATCAAGTGCAAAATGTCTATTATTGAATTTCAGAGCATTGTGTATAGGCATTCACTAGTTGTTGTGCTTGGTATAGAAAGAATGAAAGAAATTCCTTCTAAATATGTTTTATTGAGGTGGAGAAGAGCATAAAAAAAGGCATACATATATTAAGAGTAGTTATGATGTGAACCAGTTGAAACCTCAAATGCAAAGATACGATGTCTTGTGTCCATTCATTGAATTTCGTAAATATAATCCCAACAATCTAGTATTGACTAGTTGAAATCAATACCATTATACCCACCCCCCTGTATGCCTTCCTATTTCGTGAGACCTCCCGCACAAAGATATAAAATGTCATTATTCCTTGCTTTGGATCATATCTACGCCACATAATGTCGAATAAAGATTGACTTGCAAAATTGAAAAATGAGCAATTTTAAAGTGCATGACAGGGGTTAAGTTACCAAGCATTAACTATATACTATATAGATATGAACTTAAGCCTTGATATATTGTAACACCCCGTGTGCACCCAGTGTGTTAACATCATTATAATATCAGAATCTCATAAAATAAGCTGCGGAAGCATGTAAGAATCGTATTTCTTGGTACATTATGTATAGCATGTAACAGAGACATAATAAAGTATCACAATGCAACTATAACTAGCCCTTATTGATCCAGATAGACAAAACTAACTAAGAACCGGGCAGATAACAACCATATCAATATAGATATGACAGGAGACAGAAACTACCTCACTATGTATACGCCACAGGGAGCTCCAAGCTCACAGATGCTAATCCAAACAGTTACCCTGCTTGACTCCACTGGTTTCTCCCCAGGGATCTATCCTCTATTCTATGCACCTGCAACATAAACCCCACACGGGGTGAGATAAAATCTCAGTAAGCCCAGGGTTCTTGGAGGTCTTACCTCCCCCTGGTTCACTATCAAACATTTCTCCCATACTAAATACTATGGGTGCCTAACAAGGCTTGTGCCCTTATCTCATATAAAACTATCAGCCATCTCGGCTTTCTCATCTCATGTCTATATGCATTCATCATAGGTGTCACACATATCCATGGAATAAGTTCTCTGGAACTTAGTCCCACGCCTGGGGCCATCATCTGATAAACACAATTCCCCCAGAACCTCACTGAACTCTAACAATGCCTGAGGAATCTCTCAACTCAGGGCTTTCACACACAATGCCTGAGGAATCTCTCAACTCAGGACTTTCACACACAATGCCTGAGGAATCTCTCAACTCAGGACTTTCACACTGAGGACCTGAATAGGATCATCCACTTAAGGGCACATCTATTCAGGACTCAGGCCCGAGTAGGATCATCTACTGAAAGGCACATCTACTCAGGACTTGTCGCCCAATACCTGAATAGGATCATCTACTTAAAGGCACATCTACTCAGGGTTTACATGGACGCCTATGGATTATCCCAAGGGAGATCATCCACTTAAGGGCACATTCCCAATGGGGTCCATAGTCCACTATTCTCTGGCCAGAGAATGCTCATGCAATCATAACACACAGTATCATTATCATCAATCAAAATCCAACAC
>PYAF01002035.1:385938-414408 GCA_007407185.1 Glycine tomentella | reverse complement strand
CATATGATTTTCAGATGCATGAATTAGTCTGTATTGAGCTCTTTTCAAAATTTCTATTAAAATTCCTAGAAATTCTATTTCATGGTTTCTTGTTATTTTCTTCGTTGATAATTTGTTTTTATGGGTATATTATCCTTTCCTCAGGTTCCTACAGAATTTCCAAAATTATCTGGCCATTTTCCGGATAAAGGGTATTTTGATCATTTTTTTTAAAAATGTCTAGGGGCATTTTGGTCATTTATCACCTTAAGGTATAATGGTAATTATCCAATTTTTTCAAGGACCTTTTTGTAATTTTCTCCCAAAATATCTCTATCAAAATATCTAGGATATATTGGTCCTTTTCCTAAAATGTCTAGGGATATAACTGTCATTTTCCATCCTAGGACATAATCGTCATTTTTGAAATTGTCCAAGGATATTTTGGTAATTTCTCCTAGTAAATATCTTACTAAAATATCTAGGGATATGTTGGTCATTTTCAGAATTGTTTTAGGACAAAATTGTCATTTTCACCCTAGGGGCATAAACGTTATTTTTACAAATGTTCAGGGGTATTTATGTTATTTTGCCCTAAATTTTCTACTGCCTTTCCTTAACATTTTACTCTTAATAATTGTCTGTAATTCCCTGAATTTTGGGGTGTTACACAACCAACCACCAATTTAAAAATAACATCCATTCACAGAATATATAAACATCATTTTTCATACAAATATTTATATTTTTTTTTTCTTTTCAAAACAATTCAAGAACGTATTTAGAAAATAATTTATATAGAAAACAAACTAAATATATTTTTAAAGACTCAATATTACAATCGTTAGTCATCAATTACACATGCCAAAGCCTTCACAGAATTATAATTAAATTTGGAATATGCCTTATCGTGACAAAAATGGCAAGCACATCAACCATAAAAATTTACGAAAATGTTTTATATATATATATATATATATATATATACACACATATATATAATGACTTATCATTAAAAATATTTTAAAATTGATAAAAAAAAAACAAGAGAAAAGGTTGTATCATTTAGCTAAGATTAGGGGGGGAAACGAAAATAAAATGTAAGAACACCAATGATAGAATGAGAGAATATGTGTTGATGGTTTAAAGTTCAAAATGTTAATCACTTATAAGTGTTCATAAAATTGCCTCCTTGGCAATGGCTAATAAATAACTTTTAATTTTTAAACCAACTTATAATCAAATCAATATAAAGAAAAAAACTAATAAAACCATTTAAGTTTAAATGCAAATATTTATAGACTTTAAAATCACAATAATGAATTTTAAAAACTACTGAAAAGAAGAATCAAATATAATTAAATATTTTATCTAAAAAAAAAATAAAATGATCTTCACAATAAAAATATCAATTATCTTCACAATAAAAACTATAAAAAAAAAGTAATAGAATGTTTGTTTGAAAAAATAACGTTAAAATGTTATTATTTTTCATAATCAAATTCTTACTAAATATAATAACTTATATATAGATAAAAAAAAAAAATTTCATGGCCCCCAATTGTATGAGTAGAGATCCATGATCCATCAATATACAAGGTACAATACAATCACGAGAATGGGAAGAGGAACATTACTTTTGTTTGGTGCGTTGTAATTAGCACTCCATTCCAATTTTGTGGTTGACATAGCTCGCTTATTTATTACGGTCCTTCTCCTTCCTGATCTTGCCACTTCATCTATGATTTTTTAATATTGAACGGTGATGCACTCTTACTTCTTTTCACTTTTCCTATTCCTAGTTTCCTACGCAACCACTCTTTTCAATTTCATCTTCCATTCAATTTATAGAAAGGAAGACGTACTCTTGGATCTAGTACCTTTATACTTTCACATATAATCATATATATGCACCATTTTAGAAAAACAAATCTAATTATTTTACAAATAAGTCTTGCTTCATTTACATTATTAAATATTTTTTCTAAAATGAATTCGTATAATATAATTGCTGATTTAGGTGATATTGATTGTATTATGCTGTGCATACATTTTCAAATTAATTAACACTTATACACACGCACATATATATTATATTTAACATTTTTATATCTTAAAAATATATAATACATTAAAATAAATTTCAACCGAAATTTTGGATTGATCAAATTTAACATCTTTAAAATTTTTAAGTAGTACCTATTTAACATTAATGTATTATATATTTTTATATCTCAAAATTATATATTCACAAAAAAAATCCTAAAAACATACAATACATTAAAATATAAAATATATTAAAAGTTTTTCTAAACTTTGTTTAAGCGTATTGATTACTCCATTCATTAGTACCTATTCATTATATAATTTTGTAATTAAGCTTACTATTTTGAGAAAGGTTAATAAATCATATTTAATTTACAAATTATTTATATTAAAATTATATAATATTAATGGAGGACTAATAAAGTATTGTAAATACGATTATTTATAGTCTTTAAAATAAAATATGATATAAAAGCAAATATAATTGAAAAATAATATTTGAATATTTTATCTAAAAGATAAAAGAATATAATTATGTCTCTAAAACTATAAAAGGAATATATAATATTTATTTAAAATGGTGAAAGAATGAGTTATCTTTGCAACAATACCTATACAAAGAGAATAAAATATTTTATTGAAAAATAAATAACATTAAATATTATTTTATTTTCAAAATACAAATAAATATTCTAATATTAATACGTTATATATTATTATTTATATTGAAAATTATAAAATTTTAGGGGGGCCATGGCTCCCCAACTAATAATGTAAATCCGTCCCTCTTGGTACTTATCTCAGTTTAGTTTTATTTTAAAATTTCCAAATCACGGGACGAATTTTTTTCAACATAAAAACTTAATGTAATCCTTAATTTAAGTGTTTATTTTCTATTTTCATTTTCTGAAAATAAATTTATTTTTAAATTTTTAAGATTAAAAAAATATTTATTGAAAAGAAAGTATTATAAAATGTTATTGTGTTTTTATTTTTTTAAAAAAACTGAAAACATTTATGTGTTATTTTCAGTTTTGAATCTATTTTTTAAAAAAAATTCTAAATATTAAATAAACTTATTTTTACCCTTATTTTTCCTATAAAAATGAAAAAAAAAACCCTCAAAATCAAATGAAGCACTCCAAGCACCTAATGTTGCCAAGAAAATATCTATAATTAATACGACTTTAATAATGGTCTATTCTAAAAATCTAAAATAGAGTGACCTAAGCATTGTTGAACGTGGTTGAAACGACGAGGGGAAAGTGAATAGTGGCACGTGGAGCACAATTCTTGGTGTATTAGACTCGTGGTAGAGATGGGCTCTGACGTGGGACTCATTCTCCTTCTCCCGCACTTGCCTGCTGCTAGACCTAGACCAGATATTTTCCACCTCCATCTCTATCTTTATTTACATCACAACCACTTCTATTTTCTTTTCTTAAACATTACTCTATACCTTTACTACTTCTACACTCTCTCTAGGCCACTAAAATGAAATATATAATTATTTTAGGTTAAGTGGTAACTTTCAATCTATTCATTCATTTATTAAAATTATTGCTGTCATATATTATTTAACATTTATGCCACCTAGCCGAAGAAAAAAAACCCGATAAAAATGGTGATTTGGCAAACTTGAAATTATGAAAATATTTAATGTTACCAGAATAAAAGAAAAACAAAAAGGCATTAAAAACAAAGGGTTGATGCTTTCTAGCTATAAGAAAATAGTTCGAGAGAGACGAGGTTTTGAATGCCAAGGGAAAAAGACACGAGAAACAGAAGTATCAAACGAGAACCAGAGAAGTCATTGTTCATTATCTCAATATCACATCTTTGATAATTCCAATCAATTTATGACTTTATGTTGTAAACGAAGAGTTGTACTTCTGTGAAAAAAACACTAAAGAGCACCGCATTATTTTTTAAAAACTATTAATGAATTTTATTTTTATTAATATCTAAGTTTTGTTACTCAATTTGTCCTTTTTACACGTTTTAATTTATATCTAATTTACAATTTTTACTATATAACCATTTAACATAAAACATTTTTAAGATAAACATTTGTTTGAAGAAATATCAGTGACTCCTATAGAGAAAATGCTCTACTTAATGCAACTATATTATTGTTGAGCAATATTTTAATATATCATTGCATATCTGATTATCTATAAGACTCAAACAAGAAAAAAAAAGTGTTATGAAATTGTACCAAAATTGTTAATGTTATCAAGTATTTTAGTTACTGTATAAAATAAGATGCTAAGAATGTTTTTGTTGGTTTGGGGGTCAAACCATTCAGCAAGAATAAAGACTATTAATAGTGCGGGAAACGAGGATTGCTCATAGCCGCATACAATGGCTTTGTTATATTTGGCATATAAACATATTTTCCTCGTGTTTTTTTCTTGTTTTAGGCACGGGTGTTAATTAGGCATATAATGCTTTTTCTTGTTGCAGAAACTCATAACAGCATGACTGATTGTTTAATAGACATATTAATTAAGAATGGTATTATTATTGTCAGTTTCCATTAAGAGTAAAGTACATACTAAAGTAATAGAAAATGTAGAAATCAAGAAAAACAAAGTAAAAAAATGTATCGATTTAATGAATAGAATAAGAAAAAAAGAAGTAAATATTTTTTTTTGTTTATTCTGACAAGTAAAAAAAAAGAGTACAAATAAATAAATAAATAATTTGTATAAATATATTTTATTAAAACTAAAAAAGGAAAAAGGAAGATATCATTTTCTTCCATTTCATGTCAATTTCAACGAGAAGTTTTTCTTATCAAAATGTTTAAATTTGAGAAATTTGTCCTATCAAATCCCAACTTGATAAATAATGAATTGATTTGAGTTGGGTTTATTAGTTCTAAAAAGTAAAAAATACTTTAAATTTCTTAAAAATAAGTAATAATAAAAAGTTAAATATATAAATATGATTAAAAATTAAAGGCATTCGTAAAATAAGTTAGAGTATTGAATTCATTAGTTCAAAATTAAGGGTGTGTTTGGTTGAGAGAGAAGAAATAAATACAGAAGAAATTTTATTTATTATTTTCTAATTGGTTTGTTTAAATCATCCGTACCTTTTGATTTTACTAAAAATTCTTATTCAAGTAAGAAAAATTAACAATATAATGAAATTATCTTTCTCGGTGAGTTTTTTTCTATATAAGAATCAAATATTAAAGAAATCAAATATATTATCTGAATTAACTAAATACCTATGGATGACGATTTTCGGTTTAACAATACATGCTCAATATTAAAATAACATGGATAAGCTTTAGAATGACAATGAGAATTATTTTGATAAACCAAAAAGTAGTTAAGCATTTTTTAAAATACTAATCTAATAATAATACATATTTAAATAAAAATAAAAATAGTCAATGTCCAATAGAACTTAATAGATATTAAGATAATGGGTCTAATGATGAGAAGTAAATGAATATTATACCACTAATAGTGTTAGATTGGTAAAGATTTTTTTAGTAAACGTCACAAGAAATTATATAAAAGTAAGGCCACACATAAATATTAGTATGTAGGTATAAAGCAAGATGATATCTGGTGTTTAATTTTGCATCGCGGTTACGAGATGAGCAGTTGAGGACCTCACATTGGTAGCCACAAATAAAGAAAAGGACACAAATAAGCATTGAAAAGCAAAAGGCATAGTATTCAAAATATGATGTGATCGGGTTGAGTGGTAGTATTAATATGAGAGAGTGGATGAGTTACATTCATTTCATAGTATATCTCAAAACTCAATTAACATTGACACCAAGATGAAGCCCAAGACTTGCGAGCTTTGTGATCAACAAGCTTCTCTCTATTGTCCCTCCGATTCCGCATTTCTCTGCTTCGACTGCGACGCCGCCGTCCACGCCGCCAACTTCCTCGTTGCTCGCCACCTCCGCCGCCTCCTCTGCTCCAAATGCAACCGTTTCGCCGCAATTCACATCTCCGGCGCTATATCCCGCCACCTCTCATCCACCTGCACCTCTTGCTCCCTGGAGAATCCTTCCGCCGACTCCGATTCTCTCCCTTCCTCTTCTACCTGCGTCTCCAGTTCCGAGTCTTGCTCTACCAAGCAGATTAAGGCGGAGAAGAAGAGGAGGAGGAGGAGGAGTTTCTCGAGTTCCTCCGTGACCGACGACGCATCTCCGGCGGCAAAGAAGGGGCGGAGAAATGGCGGATCGGTGGCGGAGGTGTTTGAGAAATGGAGCAGAGAGATAGGGTTAGGGTTAGGGGTGAATGGAAATCGCGTGGCGTTGAACGCTCTGAGTGTGTGCCTCGGAAAGTGGAGGTCGCTTCCGTTCAGGGTGGCTGCTGCGACGTCGTTTTGGTTGGGGCTGAGATTTTGTGGGGACAGAGGCCTTGCCACGTGTCAGAATCTGGCGAGGTTGGAGGCAATATCTGGAGTGCCAGCAAAGCTGATTCTGGCCGCACATGCCAACCTCGCACGTGTCTTCACGCACCGCCGCGAATTGGAGGAAGGATGGGACGAGTCCTAGCTGATAGCTATACCAATGGATTGTAATGTATGTGTAATCGTGTCATTAGCCAATCCAAAGGTGTGGATTTCAAATTTTAGTTTAGTTTCCTTTGCTTTTCTTTACCCATCTACGAATGGTTGTTGATTAATGTGTAACAATTCGATCAACAAATTCCAATATAAGTGAAAAGCGAGCCAGCCAAGCAACTCATTCTAAATGTGCTTAATAGCATTTGGGGGACAAGGTTATAGTAGTAATTCGTAATGTGTCTAATGACCCAACCGAAGCCAATGCGTTTTTTTATTTACTCACAAAACATTACTTATCTTCATATTAGGGTTTTAAATTTGCAGTTGTGGCTTCATTATAATCTTTGTTATTATGAAAAATTACGAACCGATATTGTTGCAACTTGCAAGTTGCAACTGCGGTCAGCCGGTAATGTTAAGTATTTTTTTTTTTTTTTTTTATGTTATGCCTGAAATTGCCGTCCCAAATAGTTTTTCAAAATTGATTAACATTTTTATTTATTCTTAAGAAATTACAAAGTACACGACTATCAATTTTCTTTTTCATATATTCTTGATTAATAAAAGAAGCATATGAAAACGGTTTGACATGAAGGCTAAAGTGGAAGAGTTCAAATTGTTACCAACTTGCCATGATGGATAAATGTCTACCAGTAGTTTTTTTGGGGGGATTGTGGAACTGGGATCACTGGCAACCAATTTAACGTTTACCTATTATCGTTTTACAATTTTAATTTTAGCTGTAATTGTTTTTCTTTTTTTACAGAATAAAGGTTACTATGTTTTATCAATGTGTGGAAATTTTATTTGTGGATTTCAGTGATAATTCCAAAAAACGAAATAAAGAAAAAAATTGTTAATTTGAGAGTAAGTATTTTTTGGCTCTTCAAATTTTTAATTCAAACATGCACAAATATGTTGCCTAAGAAAAATGAACCACAAAATGCGCGACACGAGGTCATGATGTTGAATCTAATCTAAATGTGATATTCATAAATCATCACTGTGTTGTCTGTCTGATTTTTGTTTCATCAGGCTTAAACAAAATGAATCCATACAAGTCATTCATGATGCTGATGCCTGCACGTCTTCTCTAGCTAGTAATTAAAAAGGGGCATTGGTAGGTGCCACTTATTATCGAAAAACCAATATCTGTATTCTGCGAACAAATTTGATCTTTGGTTTTGTAGAGGTTATTCATTTGGTTTTGAACAGGCACCAACCATAATTGAATTGATGTTCTATCACAGATAGTTAGATACTAACTGGGAGTACCAAATTTAAAACCACACGTCTGGTACGTTACTGCTTTTGGTCCCAACTTGGAACCCACATTCTCTGCCAAGTAATAATGCACGTCAACAACCTGTGTGAAGAAAACAAGCGGTTAAATAAAGAGGTTGAGCTACCACAAAAAGGATGGTGTTCTGTTCAGTCACTCATAATCAAGTATAGATATAATAGAGATAGATGTGAGGTCTAAATGTGCTTCTCAAAAGTAACACATGGATGGGTCAGGGTCTATGAATAGCAAAGCACTTCATTGTGGTTGCTGTTTAAAGTTATTGCTAGAATCCTACGGAGAGAAAGACAGAGAGCGGGATAGTTGGGTTTTTGCGTTTTTAGATTCTTTCTGTCCCCAATGGGATTTCATTATGTTTAAACCACATGTTTCATTTACTTTTAATTTAAAATTCATAACATTAGTTTTGTTGTCATGGCTCATTCTTAACCGTAATTTGATTTCCTTAAAGTATTCATTAACTAATGGCTATGAACTTTCCGTGTTATTTAAAGCCGTTTGTAGTGGCTTAAATCAGAATCGAAGAGAGGTTTTTAAGAAGCTTAAAATATCCTACTATTCTGCAAGTAGTAACCAGGTCCCTTAGTTGTCCAAAATAATTACAAGAGTCAAGAGATACAATGTTAAATCATACAAGACTAACTTTTAACTTCAACGCGTCCATAATTATTTTATTGTGACTTCCATCAAACCAATCAATCTTTGAAATGGTGTACATCAAACATGCCTTTACTTTTTCTTTTTTTTAGCTTGAAAGATCAAAGTGTCAAGCATCATATCTTTATGAAAAATATAAAAATATTGCGCGTGATATCATATTAACGGGACACTTAATCACTTTTCATGCAAGTGAATACATTCATAAACTTATTAACAATAAAATTCACGGTCATTTGTAAGAAAAAAATTACTACAAGTAATGCCATTAAGTACTTAAACACCAATTTAATTTTACAAATATTTTAGAATAAAATTTAAGTTTATGATATTAATAATTATAATTAATTAATTTAATTTTTTTTATTGATATTGATAAATTACTTATTTTTTATATAAAAATATTTAGTATTTTATAGAGATAATTAATTTATGGGAAATTAAATGGACAATAAATGGATTTGGGATTGGGGGTTGAAGATGATGCAGATTAGATTCCCTAAAGTAGGCAACTGGGCATAACTCAAAAAGACAAAAAATTCTAAATCGTACAAGTTTTAAGTTTCAATTTCTGCTTTATTTTGAGC
Organism: Glycine tomentella; assembly: GCA_007407185.1. NCBI lineage: Eukaryota > Viridiplantae > Streptophyta > Magnoliopsida > Fabales > Fabaceae > Glycine > Glycine tomentella. The sequence continues at coordinate 405,291 of PYAF01002035.1, read as the reverse complement.
ATGACGTGGAATGATTGAGATTATATGTTGATTTTTGTTAGTTATTTAAACAATTAATGATATATGGACATTTCAACATATTATTTATTCTATTATTATTTTTTAATATATTTTCAATCACAATCATATCACCTATTATACTTATATTTATCTTTCTTTTGTCTCTTTACCTCTTTTTAAGTATTAAGTTTTAAGTAGAGTTTGGTGTCCATGTATTTTTTCCTATTTAAATAGAATAGAAAGATATAGTATGTGAATTAGACAATTCATATGCAACTCTAGGAGCTTGATTGCTTCAACTATAAGTATGAACAGATAAACTACAAATGTCCCAGCTTAAATGTTATCTTTAGTAATAAGTTTTTAGCCAAACCAATCCTAAAATTTTTCATGCAAAAAAGTACCAAACGGAACAAAAAGAATTGTGCTGTCAGTGTAGAGAAATGGAAACAAACTCAGCTTTGACCAAACACAATCTTGAATCTTCTATTCCAAACTTCCAGGCCTAAATAACAGCAATGGCAGAATCATAAAGACAGTTTCATTCAGTTAGCATGGATAAAAAAGGATCCATTTTCAAAGTGGTTTTGGCAAAATCCTATTTTGTCACCACCTTTCAAAGGATTTGCACTGGCTAGTTCTGAATTTCCATGTGTTCTCAATTTCAGCTAGTAGAGTTTTAAGCTTGATGCCGAAAGGCCCTGGTTTTACAGCATCAATATTGCCAGATTGTGAGCAGAACTCTTCCTCAGCTTCTGAAACCTTTGTAGTCTTATTTATTTGTGAGTTTGAACACCACTCTCCTTGAACCAACCCACTAGATGATCGGTTAAGAATCAAATCATCAATTTTCTCCAGAACCACATCATCTTCGCCAAATGGGTGTGCAAATGCAGCCCCAGTTTCCAGCATTGTATCATAGTGTGACATATCAAGTAATTGGGATTCAGATGGATCAGTGTCCCAAAGACTGTACATTAGATTATTGTCCACAGTGGTATTCTGGAACTCGTGGGAGTTGCACAGCACTGTGTGGAAATATGATTCCAGAGGATAAGCCACATTGCTGAAGAACATTAGAAGTTTTCTTGGTAAATTGTCCCATCCTCTAACACAGTACTCCATAAAGGATCTTGTAAGAACCATCCAGGGTGAACCTAGTAATTTAAAGACAAGAGAAACTAATAACTAAAAATGGTGAATTTTATTCTTAAAATTCAATGATCAATTTTGTTTTATGTTTTCATGTATTAGGAAACCAAGGCCTGAACTTTGAAAGTAAACTGACCTCGAAATAGCTTAAAAGCATCTGGGGTATCTCGGGACTCCACAGCAAAGAAAAGTGGACTATTCTTTTCATAGTGTAAACTTTGGTCTACCACAATTTGATTAATGTCTTGTTGCCTGCATCAGGTCATCCACCATTTTATAAACCTGTTTAGATGATTTCTCTGTTGCAGATAGGTAACATAGGGCTCTCTACTCAAACATGACAAATAAAGGTAACTAATTAATTAGTTTAGCAGCTATAGTTATCACTTACCACTGTGATTATTTAATTAAAACTTTATAATATGCATGTAGATAAGGAAATAAGCCAGACCTTAATTTGCGGATTACTTACTCGTTCCGAACTGTCTTGTTAGTGTAATGAATGAAGTTGACATATCTTGGCAAAAATGTGAAAGCATGAAGGATATCTGCACAGAAATAAATAAAACACGGTTGAATTGTTATCCCATTGAAGGCACATTGATAGAGAACCTAGGCTCTAAAATTAGTGTTTTAGGCGTTGGTTATCACAATTTATGAAACACTAAGTAGTAAGTACTATGTAGGTTCCTAAGAAGAAGATCATGAGCAATTGCATATGTTAAGCCATTGTAGCATCGTTGATATAGTTCAATTTTTCTATATCTCAACATAACTACACAAACTAGGAAGAGGGCAATTCTAATATTTCTAGCAATCAGCTATTTTTTACTTGGTTGGAGTTATTGAATTTAGTCATCTAACATTTCAAATTGACCTCAACTTGGAACTCAACTCATGATGCGTACCATTAATAGAAAATAAACTTCAGAACGCAAGTTTATAGCACATTAAAACATTTACATCAAAGACACTTACCATCCTGAGTCATGAGAGGATAATCTGAAGCACTTAAGGTGATGAACCAGTCCCAATCTGGGTTTAGTTTAAGAAGCAAAGCAGCAGCATGCAGAGGAGCAGAAAGAGCAGAAGATCCCATCCTATTGATGGCATAACTTTTCCCAATGACATTCACGTTTCCATATTCCTCAAACGCCTTAATGGATTTCACTGAAATAGCTAAATCCATTCTTTCAGACTCAGAGGAACGATCATCGAGCTGAAGTAGGTACTGATTTCTTGGATGGTATAAAGCCTTCATCAGCCTCAACATCTTCTTACTCTCTCCTTTGCTGCCAAGTATCCAATATGCAAGCACAGGAGGGTACCCTTTTCCTTTTGATATAACATGCTTAGGATTGAAGTGCCGTAACTTAGATACTGTGGCATAAGAAACATTTGGAGTATTCAATCTTGAAACTGTTCCATACAACACCAAACATACAGCAAAAATCAGAAGGAATAGACGATAATCCAATCCCCTACATGGAAATTTGGATGTTCTCATTGAAGTGGTTTTATGTGGATGTAAAGAAAGGTTCTTGAAAGATTAAAATTCAGATAAACTTGGTTGCCATGAAGAAGTTCATCTCTTATGAAAGCAGTTTCAGTAACAAAATTTGCCTTTGATCTGACTTCGATCTGGGGATCTAATGCATAGATGAAGTCTTCAAATGCTAATGAATCCCAACAAATATAAAGGTGGGAGATACTAATGTACATTAGAGAAAAATATTTATAATGATAATATATATGTGGATTAATAATTCAACTTAAAGCGAGAGGAGTAAGGTAAAAAATCAGTGTAGGTGTGAATGTGATTGAGAATGGAAAAAAGGTGAAGGATGTTGAAACTTGTACCTAACGTTTGAAAACTTGAAATGGAAGGCAACAAAAAGCTGGGTTGCAAGTTTGAAAGCTTATTACGACCCTTTCTGTAAACAAGAAACATTTGTTCGTTGGAGATTAAAAAATTAGTGAAAATGATATGTGATGAGAAGGAGTTTACATGTACTATTTTTCCGCTAATAAAATGTTAGTCGATCACTCCATCTCATTCAGAGGTAAATGGCTATTTTTTTGGTTGTTACCAATTTATCTACACCGTTCTTTCGTTATTGTTCTTTGGTTTTATTAAATTGCTACTTGTTCGAACATCATGTTAACCTTGATAATGCATTCATAACCCCTATTTGACCTTAGAATTAGTCGCACCATAATCAAATAAATGGGTCACAAATTTGATTAAATTACACAACCCAACATTCTTAATGAAAAAATGATTACCATTACATGTTTTCAGCCTAAACAGATGTAAAATAACTAACATAGTGTCATGTTTTATTTTTGGGTAAGATATTAATGCGTTTCCTTGTCAAATTATCCCCCATAAAGTATAAATTACCATTTTATTGTAATAACGTAAAAAATTAATTTAATCTTTTCAAAATTGTGATATTGAATTGAATATAGTTTTTGACATTACAAGATATAGGATAGGATGTCTGCATCAAAGTATAGTTTTTTTTATTACCGCTATAATTTTGTTTTTTTTCTTCATATATACATGTCCTCTATACAAAGCCTTATTAATATCATTCCTCTATTCGCCATGTCCTTTAGAGCATAGACCCGTGAAATGCAGAGAGTGAATTTTTGAGTTTTTTTTTGGTTTGTATAACATGTATATTGACAAATTTTATTGATTTTTTTATTATTGAAAAGAAATTCTTAATCACGTTTCCAATACTTAGTATTAAATAATATAGGACAAATATTCTTAAATACTTTTACAAATTATAATATTCAATTTTTTAAAGCATCCTTCAATATAAACCAATGAAGCGTTTTTTTTTTCAATTAAAAAGTTTTTACAAACCGAAATAATAAATAATCCGCCCAGGCATGCATTCAAATCCATTTGTTCCAAAAGATAGAAAACCTACATACTTGTAAATTTTAAAAAATAATCAGTTTTCAGTTTTTTTTTTTTTTTAATCAGTGGGATTGGGGAGTGAGAGTCTGAAGTGGTATTTGAGTTGGGAAAGTAAAACCCATCGCAATCTGAATCTGAAGTAATCTGATTGTTCAGCCCACAGAGTCACCAATCTAATATAATCTAAGCTAAGTAAAATTGGACAAATAAAGGAATAGGATATGTAAGGATGTATTAAGGTTTAATAGAATACAATAGCATCCATTGGCAGATTATTTTTCCTTTCAGCAAAACCCAAACCAGAAGAGAGTAGAGAAAGCCTCTCTCTGATTGCTTCTATGGAAGCACTCTCCTTCATCCCCAAAGACTCTTGCTCACTTCTCCTTCGCACTCCTTCTTCTTCTTCCTCTTCCTCTGTCAGAACAGCCCCTCCACTTGCTTTCTTCATAACCACCCAACACTCTCACTCTAACCTTCTCCGTCTTCGCGTTTCTGCTCTCCCAAACACCCACGACGCCGATGAACCCACCAACGACTTCACCTTGCCGTCTCAACCTCTGGTTCTCAATTCCTCCCTTCCTTTTTTACCATGCATACTTATTTCTTTCACACCGTAAAATCAATTTCAAACCTTTAGACTTTGGAATTGGAGGTGGTGCCCTTTCTCTCTCTCTATATATTTTTTATTATTTATTAAACCACCCTCCTTCTAAAACCCTATTCACTATTCTATTCTGCTTATTATTATTGCGCATTTTAATCTACTTTTACCTATACGAGATCATGATACTAATGGCTTATGTGTCTTTCATTAGGAATTAAATTTTCATCTCCTAACCGAATTCCCTCTCTTTTAAGTATCATGTTGTTTTTACTTCACAGTTCATGGAAATTTCACAACAATAGTCAATAGGGTCGTTGGTTTGTCATTTCTTTTTTGCTCTTATCTTATGCATCCTAATCAACATATATGTTATCTTTGACTTTTGACTTAGTTTGGTGCCCTTTCCATTCTGAAGGAAAATTTAAGCCATTCTGAGACCGAGAGTTCCGAAGATGATCAAGATGCGCCGCCACAAATGGACATGTCGTGGTCAACGATCACAGCCCCAGCTGGAAGTGGATCGGGTGGTGGCACCAGGGCTGGACTTTTCAGAACACCCATTTCTGGTGGCGTGCAGAGTGCCACCTCAGCTCACGGTTTACCTAGACCGGCTTTAGCAGTACGCAATTTGATGGAGCAGGTAAGCTCCTGGTGTTTGTTTATGGCAAACTTTTAATGGGTTTTTGTATATTCAACTGTATAACTGAATCTAGCGCAATTAACTTCTCGGATTCCCTTTATTAATTTTTCGTTGCCTTTTCCTTCTATAATTCAAGGCTAGATTTGCTCATTTGTGCACTGTAATGTCTCGTATGCACCACCGACGAGAAGGATATCCATTTGGTTCTCTGGTTGATTTTGCACCAGACTCAACGGGTCGTAAGTCAACAATTCTTCATTTGCTGGATTAGTTACTTCCATTCAGTCATGAATATATGATTCACTTGTGGATTTTAGTGCCTAGTTGTTTATCCATTGTTCAAAGATTAAGTTAGGAGTTCTGCCCCAAGGTCCATATATGTAACAATCATGATAATAAACATTTGATGGACTCAGCTAAGTTGATGGGGTAGAGATAATTAAATTGTTGTAAATTGGTCATGCATTTCAGATGATTCCAATCTAGTTTTGATCCTTGCTGAGAAAAGAGTGAGAATATGATAGGAACTCAAAATTATGATATAAAATAGGGAGACCAAGTACCTTACAAACAGAAGTAGCCCTCTGTTAGTACTAAAATATAGAAGAAAACAGGAAGATAACTATGGAGATTGTGCAGGAGAACAGAATACTTCATCAGTTCAGCCCACCCGAGCCTTTCCACCTCACTCAATTCTTACTTATCTGTTACACATTTCCTTCCCCCTCTTTACCCCCTGGCCCACAGTTCAGGTACCACCACTCAACATGTGACAGCTATCTGTGTTGTTACAGCCTTCCCACCCTCTAATCAATGTTTTAAAAACCAGACCAGTCATGGAAGGCTGAAGACATTTGTTGTTCTGATTGTGGTTGAAATGTACGTATATAACATAATAAGTAATAAACTAATATAAACTCATAAGAAATATAGTTAGCTAAAATTTTAAATTAGTTTAAAATGACTGTATTATTTATCTTGCAAGGTAATGAAAAGCTAACGATTCATACATGACCTTTATATGTTGGCAGTGGACCTTATTTGGCTAAACAAATATTTTAGTTGGATTAAAAATTTAAAAAATCAAAACAACCGGTTCATACGACCAGTTTTCTGAACCAGCCGGTCTATTGTTTTTAATCTGTGCTTCTATTGGATTCTTCCCTTGGCATCTTCTCTGCAGTGGGCATTCTTCCATTTTCTCATATTCCCCTCCTGCTTCTCCTTTCTTACACATGCAGCCCATCACTTCCATTTAACCCATCTTTCTTTTTGTAGCATAACGTGTGCTATGAGTAAGAGCATGTGGGGACTGAGGATTGGGAATGAGATTCATGTTCCTGCTTTAGTTGGAATATGGGCATGAATTACAGAATATTCCAATCTAATTTATAATTGTAGATACTACATAAACGTAAAGAAAATAAAGAGTACACAAAAGATGCACAGTCCACCTCAAGATTCTTGTGTTATGAAGTGCTCCTTGATTCATATCTGCTGTCTGTCTCATAATGACCAGTGTTAATTGTGGAATACTTATGGTTTGCTTGTCTTTTTGTAGTGTTTATCTATAAATCATGCCCTATATTCTTCATTTGTAGATCCAATATTTTCATTTTCTCCTCTTGCAATTCACGCAAGGAATTTGTTGGCTGACCCAAGATGCACTCTGGTTGTCCAGGTTTGCAATTTGACATTTCTCATCTAAGCTTTTAGACTTCTGATTCTTGTTTTTCTCCATTTTGGGTTTTATTGACAGTTATATTTATTAGATACCTGGATGGAGTGGCTTGTCCAATGCAAGGGTAACTATTTTTGGGGATGTCTATCCACTTCCAGAAGATCAACAGGTTGTTTGCTGATTAATTTGTTTTTGTGGATCAGCTAATGTGCACTTGTTTGTACCTTTAGTTATTCATATAGAGATACTTTTTAGTTAGAGGTTTATTTGTACATGTCATGATATCTATTTGACTATTTGTACACTAACAGGAATGGGCTCATAAGCAGTATATTGCGAAACATCAACAGGGTCCTTCTCAACAGTGGGACAACTTCTATTATTTTAGGATGCAGAATATAAGGTTGGCTCCTTTCCAGCTATACATATATGGGATGTATCTAGTATTTTTTTTAAAAAAAATTATTTTATATAGTGAGAGGAGTAAATCTTGATCATACAATCATACATAGATGATCAAGATTATGTGGTCAATATTAAAGACTACTTAAAATCACACGATCACATAAAGTCATGTGACTTGTTAAAAAATCACATGATTTTTGAGTTTTAATATTGATCATGCGTTATAAGATTTAATAGTCAATATTTGTTCGTCTCACTTTCACATAAAAATGACCCTCTAATTTGATATATTGCCTACACTCTCCTTCACACACACAAGCAGCTAATGCCAAGTTGATTGTATTGAACGAATAATCTTTTGAGCAAATTCTCTTGCATATTTTTGGGGCATTTTACCTGGGCCTCATTTACAAGTGTCAATATTAGTCGAAGAACCCAATATCCTAGATTTTGACAAGACAAATAGTTTTTTTTGTTGATTGACGAAACAATCATATTTTGGGTATTTGGTGAAGCATCAATAACATGCGCAGGTCTTTTGTATCCTTTTGAATTTTTCATAAAAATTTTTTGTTCAACATCAACAACACCTTTAACCCAAACTAATTAGGGTCGGTGGTAGATGAACCTAATGATAGTTACGAGGAGGTTGAAAAAAAAGGGGGGAAGGGGAATGAAAAGGGGAAATAAGAAGAAAAGAAAAGAAGGGGGAAAGAAGGAGGGTAGAGATGAAGAGGAAAATGATAAAAAAATATTGTTCCTTAACAAAAAAATATAGTGCTTGCGAACAACAGAATCCATGAAGAATCGGGAAATTAAAATTCATCATGTTGTTTGGTACTATCATCATCAACTTGCGTAGCTAATTTAATCAGTTCATTATTGGCAGGGACATATATTTCATTGGAGGTTTTGGTACTGTTGCTTGGGTGGACGTAAAGGAATATGAAACCCTTCAACCTGATAAGATTGCAGTCGATGGTGGTGAACAGTATTTAAAGGTGAAATTTCTGATTTCTTACTCTACTCAGGGAGTTAAAGGAAATAATATCTTGTGTAGGAAAAAGTAAATAATCTTATTTTAAAAAAAAAATTATATGCTCAATTTGTTTCTCTCTTCTCCCACATTTTAGAAGAAACTTATGGGATTGGTTTGGATGGGGCATCCTAATTTTTTGGCCTAATTGTTGGAGATGGATGTATAACATGTTGGCACATTCGAGGTCTTAATTGTGGTTGGTTTTGTGGGGGTTCCTAGTTGACTCCAGTACTTTCCCTTGTGTATTACTTATTGATATGATTATGTAAACCTGCCCTAGAGTTATATCACGTCATTGCTTGGCTTTATGCTTGAAATAATAGGAACTCAATGCTATCTTCTCAAAGCCCCTAAAGAAACTTCTATCTAATGAGACCGAGGTAGATGACGCTGCACTCATATCTATAGACAGCAAAGGAACTGATATTAGGGTCCGTCAAGGTGCCCAGGTATGTTTTTTTGACATTAGTTAGATTGGCTTTCTAATTCTAATATTTCTAGCTGCTGTCTGTAACATTTATTTAATGTCTTGTATGCAGTTCAACATTCAGAGGATATCATTTGATGAAGGACAGAGTGTAGAAACATTGGAAGAAGCTAAAGCTGCTCTTCGGAAATTAATACACAAAGGAAAAGTGTACAATTTGCAGAAATAAGATGTTGGATGTCCTCTTCCCCTTTAACTAGAGTAGACAACAAGTTATGGAACCATGCGAGTTTCTAATCGGACCTTTTTATTAGAATGGTTAATTTTATACATTTTGCCTGGTTGACATGCACCAGACTGTATTATATCCATGCATCTGCAAGCATATTTGCTAAAGTCTGATCGTGAGAGGGCTTTTTGTGGGCTATACCATCATAGTCAAACTAGAAATAATATATCAGAACTCAAGAAATAATAGTATGCTTCCCCCCCCAAATTCTTCACTTGAATTCCCCTTCCATGCGTGGACTGTAAAATGCTAGCCAGGTTTGATTTAATTTTGCGTGCTGTATTAGCTGATAGCGAACAATATCACATTTATAAATGAAACACTCAGCTAATTTCTTAATCAAATGAACATTCATTATCTTTCTATTGGAGAAAGAGATATTTGTAACCTTTTAGCAAGTAATAAAAAAGTACAAACATTTTTTTAAAGATTAGAGTTAGAAACAGGTGGCTCACGTTTGGAAATTTTATATTATTATTTTTCAAAAAATCTTGTGAAAAATATTTCTTTTTGGTCTTTAAAAAAAATAATTCAAACATGATACATTGGTTGTGTCTCAATTAAAAGGTGATAATTAGTTAAAAAAGTAAAATTAACGTTGGTTTTCGTAAAGTAAAATTTCTCATGGTTGAATAAATGAGAAAACAGGAAGGGTTGATTTTAACGCAATAAAAATTAACTTTTTTTACATCTTTCTTAAAATACTTATCGAAAATTTAATTGTTAATAAAAAATATAATTTAGTATTCAAGAAAAGAATATATATTTTTTATTTTCATTTATTTATTTATTTCATATTTCTTTTATACTAAATAACTCTTAACTCTTAAAATTTACTCCTTTTTTAGTCCCTTTCTTTTTGTTCATATTTTTTCAATCTACACTCTTTCCATTTTCTTTTGCAAACCAAATACAGTACTTATTTAAAAGGAATATACAGCATGTAATGTCAGATTTTTTTTTTTGGACAGCATATGTATGTATGTCCTAGATGGGAACCACAGTTTCCGTTAATTGAAGAATGTAGAAGTTAGTTATGCATTCGGATGCAGAGTGAAGACAAAGAAAGTGGACACGTAATGTAGTTGACTGAACGAACCACACTCTGTAGAATTGTGGTGAAGCAAAAGCCTCCTAAATCCTAATCCTATGTAATAGTAATAATAAGCACGAAGGTCTTTCGCCTGTGTCCTGGATTATGACCATTATTTTATTTTAGTATAATATGCACGATGATGTTGTGCGAGTGTCCTGGATTATTATTATTATTTTTATTTATATACTTGTTATTCATTCTTTCTTTTTGGTTGTCTTGTCCAGATAGGTAACAAACATGACATGGCATGGTAGCCAAGCCAAGACATGTTGAAACAAAAGGCAAGGCTCATAATTTCACATACACGACAAACCAAATGGGCACCCCACTCACCATCAATCTCTTTCCACATCAACATTTTTACCATTTCCTTCAACTTCAGCCCATCCATCACACAGTCACAAACAACACATTCATTCATTTTACCAATTACCAATTACCAATTATCCCTCTCTCTCTCTCTCTCTCACCAGCATGCCATTTGCCTCAAACAAACCCTTTCCTTCTCTTGCTCAACCTGCATCCATATAGAAATAACACCACTTGGTTTTTTTTTTTTTTTTTTTTTGTTCCAATCCAAGAAGCATGGAAGAGTCTGAGGGGAGTGCAAGTGGGAATCACAGTTACAGCAGCTGTGGATCACCAATCAGCAACATGGCTCAAGACTACCTCTTTACTATTCTCCTCCTCCTCCCCATAGATGCAATCCTCTCCCTATCCATCACTTGCAAGAGATTCAGGGCTCTCACTTCCTCACACACTCTATGGAAATCTTTGTGCAAAAGGGACTTGGGTTCCACTTTTGTTGACTCACTTTCCAATAACAACCAGCATCATCACTTCCCTTGGATGAGGCTCTACAAGCAAGTCTCTCAGATGGATTCTGTTTGCTGTCATAAACTACTTGTGTCAGATTTGGATTTCCCTGCAGCCAGAGCTTCTCACTCTCTCAACTTTGTCTCCGACTGTCTTGTCTTGTTTGGTGGCGGCTGTGAGGGAGGTTCGTTCGTTTCTCTCTCTTTCTTTCCATCTTTCTTCTTTTATTCTCACCTCATCAACAAAATTGGATTCGGTTACTATTATCTCATCATATGTGTCCCCTAATATGGAGAAAAGGGAGACAAGTTCTGTCCTTTCCCCCACTACAAAAGGAATCCAATTCAACACTAAATTATTAAACTAACCCAGTTTTGTACGGCATTATTATGCCATATGTAACATTCAATTGAGCCATCTAATTATTACATCTTCCACTATTTTAGTTGGTTGGTACTTGTTTAGGTGATCGGCCTTATATTTAAGGATGACGTGAGTTCGTTATGTTTTTGTCAAGTTTGATTATCATGTACCATATTTTATCAATTGAAAGAGTTAATTGTATATTGAGCTTTCTTCTTTACAACAATTAATATCATAAAGCAGGTCAACTTACCCTGGACACTTCAGGTCAGCGTGCCCTTGAAACTAGAACCATCTCCCTCCTTTACTCTCTCTTCTCCATTCGCTAATTATTTATGACTGCTTGTTTCTGTCTTGCATTTTATGTGCAAATTGAAAATAAAGAGACTCCAAAAAGTTTACCTTCATGACATCTACTAGTGTTTACATCCCTTACTAGTGACCGCTTGGTGAAGAAATCAATGAAATGGTGAAGGGGAACTATTGACTAGGCAAACACTACATATAATAGGCCACATTCTATTTGTTGCAAGTCGGTAGAGCCTCTCCTTGTTATGAACTGTTTACTTTTTGACTATGTTTGGATAAACTCACAAGTACTCATAGGAGAAGAAAATAAAAAGGAAAAATCAAACAAATTTTTTCATAAACTAAAATTAATGCTAATTAATTTCTGGAAATCTTCTCATATTAGCTTCTCCCAAAATTGATTTTTAACTTACAATAAAGATTTTAGTTTATGAAAAAACTTATTTTATTCTTGTTCACTTTTAAAACCCAAGTTCTGCTCTGCCAGATATTGTTTATTTTATGAAGCATTCTACCTGAATACTGTTTATTTTTCCATTTAGAGAAAGTTTCTATTTCTCTTGCTAAGGTGTAACTGTTACCTTGTAATATCTTTGTTCCTTGCTTTTTTGTTATTATTGTTATTTAGGACGACATCTTGATGACACGTGGGTGGCATACATTGGCAATGATTTCCGGAGAATGTTGAAATGGCAGACAGTCCATTCAGGCATTCCAAGTGGGAGATTTGGGCATACATGTGTGGAGATGGGTGATTATCTTGTTCTCTTTGGAGGAATCAACGACCGTGGCAACCGTCAAAACGATACATGGTTGGGGCATGTCATGTTCAATGAAAACAACGGTGTAACATTTTCATGGAAAATGCTTGATGTGGGGAATGTTGCACCACCCCCTAGAGGGGCTCATGCTGCATGTTGCATTGATGAAAAGAGAATGATAATCCATGGAGGTATAGGGCTTAATGGCCTCCGCTTGGGGGACACATGGGTCTTGGAGATGTCAGATAGTCCTTGCTTTGGTACGTGGCATGAGATTGTGGCACACCCTTCACCTCCACCACGTTCAGGACACACATTGACATGCATTGGGAGAAGCAGGACAATACTATTTGGAGGAAGAGGCTTGGGTTATGAGGTGCTTGATGATGTTTGGTTATTGGATACATACCAAGGTTATCAGAGATGGGTCCAAATAGTTTATGATTTTCAAAGCATACCAGATGGTGTTTCCCTTCCAAGAGTTGGTCACACAGCTACATTGGTTTTGGGAGGCAGGTTGCTAATTTATGGAGGAGAAGACTCATATAGACACAGGAAAGATGATTTTTGGGTGTTAGATATCAGTGCCATCCCTTACCCTTGCATCACTCAGCAAATCACAGTGAGCTCAAATAAAGTGTTGACAAGAATGTGGAAACGGTGGAAATCAAGTGGACATGCGGCAAATTCTCGATCATTTCACCGTGCCTGTGCAGACCGATCAGGGCGTTATCTGTATGTATTTGGTGGAATGGTGGATGGTTTTCTTCATCCTGCTGAACCTTCTGGACTCAAGTTTGATGGGGAGCTCTTTCTTGTGGAGCTTGTGCTTCAGCTCTAGCTAGTTAATGGCTCTTTCTTGAGACCATTCATTCGGTAGTGTGTACAGTATCTTCCAACTACATACCATTATCTTGTCATAGTTGCTGCTGTAAAATAGCAGCTATATTGGTCAGTCAGTGTCAATATCTTTTATGAACTGCGACTACATAATTAGAAAGCAATGGTATGACTGTGAAGATTACCAAATCGTTTGCACTGCTTTATTGATGTTTTATTTAATGAGGTAGATTATGTTAATAATTACTTAAATGTTAAACTTGTAAAATAAAGTTGCAGCAGGCCATTAAATACAATTTTTTTAAAGCTACAATCTAATACTTTAATCGTTAATATTCATAACATGATGCCGTAGTTTCACAACACAAATGCACAAAATCATGATCACATAAAACTGTTCCCTTTAAAGGGAATTTATTATGCATGTAACACTGAGAAATTTTGTTTAGGACATTAAGATTGGAAAATTAAGATGCTATTTTTATAATAACAATACTTTATTTTTATAAAACAAAGTTTTAAAATAAAAAAAACTCATTTGTATTGAATGTCACAGCATTTAAGTTTTTTTTTTTTTTTTAAATCTAAACCACCGCATATGTACTAGTCACTTTAAACTCAATCTTAATTTAGCCAAGTAGACCTACTTCAAGAGAAAGAACTCTTCCAGCCCATTTTGATGATTCAAACACAAGATGTTACTTAAAAAAACTAAACTTTCTTATTACTTGAACGAACGAACATTGGTCATATTCTTTTCTTTAATAATAAGCCTATAAGAATTACAATTAACATAAACGAAGTTCATCCGTCAATATTTACTTGAATACATGGATACCTAAAAGCTAAAAATATGTAGGGTAAGAAATACAAAAGCCGATTGGTAAAAAATTTGAAAAAAGTCGGTGACAACTGTTAAATGTCAAACTAAATTACAGTCATTCTCAGTTAATTACAACAACGAATATTGTAGTGACAAAGAATGTGCGATATTTTGGCCTCTTCACCTCTGCTTCCGGAGAAAGACGCTTAATTGCTCACTCATTCAATTTTAATTTTGTTCTCCACATCTCCCCAATGACCTTTTTTGGTGATGGGTCATCAGGTCCCTTGTCTCGCTGTCCTGAAGTGAAGTACAACCATCCATTCCAAAATCCAACTAGAGTGGTTTTCACCCGGTATGGTAATTTTCCAATCACTGACCACTTCTGAGAATTGATAGCAAGAAAATTAAACAATCAGTGACAACATAGCATGACGCTCCTACTTGCAATTAGATCTATATTGTTGCCTTCATAAGAAGACTACAGACTGGATTTTAGTACAGTATGTCAGTATGAATTAAAGCAATCAGATTATTCCTCGTTTCAGTTACATAATGCACTAAATATGGTGCAGAAAAATGTTCGATTAGACAAATCATAATTTATGACATGAGTTAAATAAAAGGAATTAAACCAAAAAAAGAGTTTTTTTGAAAACATTAAGGAATTAAAGCACCAGAAGAAGAATCATTTGCACCAAATGTGCAAAATGGTGCGAAGCAAGCCTGACCTTCCAATGTGAATATAACAGAATAAAAAGGCATCCGAGAACCTCTAACAACAGCAACATGCATTCAGTGGAATCATACACTTCAAAGCCCATTTTTCATTCGATTATAAGACCAGGTTTATTTGTGTATAGAGTAATATGTGTATGAGAAAGTAAATATACAGAAATGCAGACCCATTTCCTCAGTGTGCTTTGCGAAAGAGAAATCATTACCAAAGTATTCAAGTTAAACTGGATTACTTCTCCGTTTAAAACCATCTTCTTGGTTATGGGGTGCTTCTCTGTTGTGCCTCCAACAATGAGAATAGACTTATTTACAAGAGCCCAAGCAAATTCAATATGTGAGTTTGCTTTTGGCATTGGAGGCAGCTTTTTCCACTTCATATTGCCATCCAACATGTAAACATCATTATAAACCACCTGACATGGCAATGAAGAATGAGTCACAGAGTGTGTCAAACCAAGGGACAGCATCGTGGAAGAACACAATTTATCATCAATAAAAATTACAAGATTACAAGGAGGTTAATCATATGTAATATCAATTCAATTTAGAGAAAGGAAATAAAACACACACACACACAAATAAATAAAATCTTTGGCTCATAGAATTGATATCAAGTAGAAGGATACCTAAGCTGTCCATAATTGAGCAATTAACACACGAATAATAACTATTTTATCCATGGCTTACCTCTTGTCTGCGTGAGCACTTGAAAATAGGTGAGCCAGGTTTGGCCATAAAATCACCTTCTTGACCACCAAGAACATAAAGACGATCATCAACCACAACACAAGCCCTAAAGGAAGACATTAATAAGTAATAAATTGAAGATTACATATACACTTAATATAATGCATTTCAATAAACCTAGATTATAATGTGTTGGAACCCCAAACCATCGAAAAACTGCATCACAATTCATTCATTTTACAGTACTTTGCAGCATACAAGTTAAAACTTAAATGAACCATAACGGATATTGACAAAGGATACTAACAGAAAAGACAAGAAAACAAAATAAGCTCCCATGTTGCCACACTCCAAACATAAAGGACACAGAATTAGGAGTATAAAATCCAAGTGACAAGTTAAAATGAATGGATGGTAAATAAGAAAGCAATGAAGTTTCTCTAATCTCAAAGACTAACCAAGAGACCAAAATGGTTCAAAATTATCAAGATGTGGCTTTCCTAGAAATGCAAAATAAATAAACAATTAATTAAAGAACATATGAATAACAATAGTGGTAAAACACAATGGTTAGAGAAAAAATACAATTATTTACAAATTCCAATTAATATTTTATGGCTCGAACAACACTCAATAAATAGTCAGTAGCAATACAAACATGTCATATCTATAATGTAGTAGTACACCACCACTCTTTAGCTCAACCAAGCAAATTGGGTATGAGTCAATTCACAAACCTGTGAGGTCCTCCACGGGGAATGGGTATCTCACTCCTCCACTCATTTTCTAAAGTTTTTCCATCTTTCACAGCAAGACTCCAGTGTTCTAATCCAGGTGTATGTCGATTCTCCTTACTGCCACCCATCACATGAAGCCTACCCCTCCAAAGTTGAGTTGCTGGTGCATACCTGAATATAATTAATATTGTCACTTGTCAGAATCTTTCACCCAAAACCATGATACAAGGAAGAAAAATTACTTAACACGATTTTCTTAGAGTCAGCATCCAAAAGCAACACGGGCAGAGAGTGAAGCCAGCATCGAAGAAAGAAGGTGGGAATAAGTGGGTTTGACCAGATCCTTCCCCTTCCCTTTGAATAATAAATCTGTTGTTTATATTTAATGTTACATCATTTTCTTCCGTTAATTGCAATTTCTTTTAACAGGATTGAATTCAAAGCAAGTCGCTCACACAAATTATCAATAATTTGAGGGGGAAAAAAGTTCCTAGAAACCAACTAATGACAGCAAACCCAAACCATAAAGCTCCTACTATGTGCAGGATCCAGATAAGTTGTTAATGATCGCCAATAATATAAAAGGGAGATCAAGATGTAGTAGCATTGGTATTTTGTATCACACAATAAGCACTCCATGAAGCAACAGCATAAAGAAGAAGGAGGAAACAAACCTAGGTAGCGGCAAAGGAGGTAGATCGCGCCATTTCCTTGTTTTAGTGTCGAGCACAAAGTTATGAGCAGTAGGACCTCTGCACTGCGGGCCATACTGTCCAGTCACCACATAGATGTATCTTCCATCGGTCACCATTCCCAAATGCGAGTGCGCCATCTCTTTCGGCATGTCGAATCTTCCTCCCCAAGTATTGTCAGTAAAATTATATACATCAACATGAGAATGAACCTGCAGTGCAACCAAACAAAGACTACATTATATTCCGAATTGCAAATTGAGATTGAAAGCAATAGAAAGACGTAGTAGTAGATAGTTACGTAATCGATGGTGCCGTAGCCGGCGAAAACAAAGAGGAGATCCCGAATCTGAATGGCGGCTCCGTCGAGGCGAGGGACGGGAGCAGGAGCCATCCTTTGCCAGTTGAGGAGCGGCGCATCCAAATCGGCGTAAGCCGCGGCAAGGAACCTTCCAGAAACAGTTGGATTCTTCTTATCGTTGGAGGGAACAACTAATGTGGAGGGTTTGGAGGTGGGAAGAGTGGAAGAGGAAGAGGCCCATAGAAAGTCGGCGACGAGAGCGAAGCCCAAAAGCCCGACGCAGATCACTACAAACTTGGCGGAACCGACTTTCACCGAGGCCCGAACCATTATCGATCGATCAACTAAACTTGTTCTCTGCACACACTACTTTGCTCTGCCATCACAATTACCCACGCTGCCACGCACGCCTCTTCCTTCACCCTAAGTTTTATTCTAATCGATAAATAAAGCAAGCAAAGCAATTTGATGCGTCGTCGTTCCAATGTTTTTTTTTTTTTTTCTAGAAATATTCATTTTGTCAATTACCACAATCAACGGCTGAAGATTGTTTGGCTTCTACTTCAAATATCAGTAGTACTTTTTAAAATTATAAACCAGTAATCAACTCTCCATATTTGCAAAGATACTTTAATATAATATATACTGCGCAATGTAATCACAAGTTTTTTGATAATAATAAATTAATTTTAGTCTTCTATTTTAAAATAAAAAATTAATTTTTTTATTTTCATAAAATTTATAATTTTTTAATCGTTCTATCAAATTCAAGACGTTGATGATTAAGATATTATCATTAATTATAAGATAGATTAAATAATTATCTTACATCACATCACTAAATTTAGAATATATTAAATTAACTTTTTAGTGATTAATATTTTTTGAATTTGATGAAAATAATAAAATTATAAATTTTATAAGATTAAAAAATTAGATATCTTTATTTTAAAATATGAGAATTAAAATTATAAAAATAAAAAAAATTAAATTTCTCTATTTTAAAATAAAAGACTGAAGTTTCTAAATTTTCAACTTGTGACTTTAATATAATTTTAGGACTTTTAAAAAGATATTTTTGCCAGCACATTTGGCTGAAATTTGGCTGGGGAATTTTATGAGAAATTGGGATTAAATTTGAGACAATGAGGTTGGAATGAGATTATGAGAGGTCGACGAGTTAATGTACCAACAGTTGATGCAACATTCTTATGGTTATGCACAACAGTTGAGTTGTTGCCCTCAGAAGCTCCTTGCATGCTTCCACCACATGCATCGTTTGGACTTGCACTATTGCCATGCACATTCAAGACCGCAGTCTCATTTTGTATTGGATACGTGCCATTACCTATCAATGTTATTTGCCCTTGAATAGTGTAGTTGTTGTTGCGGATTACCAAATTGCAATGGCATATTTGGAGGGGAAATCACTTGTACCATTGCTACACCCTGAGGATGTTGCATATACGGTGGTGACTGCTGCATTGTTATGTTCACTGAAAGCACAAGGAATGCATGTAAGCAATATGAAACAAGCAAAAGAAGTACCTCACATGAAGCAAACAGCATGCACAAGGATAAATGCAAAATTTCTACCATGACGTGCAAGAAAGATATCAAAGAGCACGAGAGAGTAGATGATGTACCACTGTCACTTAGATTTTTTTTTTTTTTAATCCATACATAATGTCAAATATTTATAATAATTCATACACTTTACTCAACCAACTTAACTAATCATTTGATTGTGACTTGGATTCTAAATGTGGGGAAAAAAGAATCAATCCCCTCCTCTTACTATTATATTCCTTTAGTCCCTAATTATAAGACATTTTAACTAATTCATGTCTATTAAAAATAATAATAAATTACATTAAATATATTAATTATTTATACTATTATTCCAAAATTATCCTTTTTTTCATTCCTTTATCCACTTAATTATTTCTCATTAATATTTGAAGAGAAAATAATTAACTAAAAATATGTAAAAAAAAATAATACATTTAGAAATTAGA
>PYAF01002035.1:374471-385838 GCA_007407185.1 Glycine tomentella | reverse complement strand
TATAAAACCAATGTTACATTAAATACTTTATTTTTAAGAATACCCTAAATAAATACTTAATGAGAATAGTCATAGGAAAATTAAACGGATCATTAATTAGAGAGATAGAGATTATATTAGAAAGTTAGTTAATATTTTCTTTAAAATTCAACAAATTAATTATATTATTTGTAAGAAATCTTAGAATCATATACTATGGAACAGTATCATCTATGATCAATTATATCCATCAATTATCATTATTTATATTATTATATTGTATTAGTGCAATCAGCACGTATAAATTACATTTTTTATATTATCATTTTCTTTTATTGAATAAATTTTTATATTATCTTTTAACGTATTTCTCAACTATTTATATAAATACCTTATCTATTTATATTATATAAAAAAAGATTTTATATAATTGGAAGCTACCACGTCGTATCCTTTGACTTATTCTCGAATTAAATATAATTAAATCAATTTAAATTGACATTTAATTTTATATTTGTAATTTAAATTGTTATTATATTTGTAATTTAAATATTTGATATTTAATTTTATATTTGATTTGATTATATGTTTTATTATCATTTACTTTTATACAAATCAATTTATATAGAGAAAACATTATTATACAATTTTTATACGTGATTTTCACTCATTATTATCATTATTGGACGTGATTTGCAAATATCGATTTACATACTCTGATTAGTTTCATTTTAAAATCCAACAAATTTTGTTTTTATTGATTGTCTTTTTTTACATCTTTTAAGATTATCTTTTTCTCATTCATTCACACTATATTAGTTCATTTTAAAATCCAACAAACTTCAAGGATTATTTTTTTCTTTCTGTGGAAGGGTGATATGAATTCAAAAGAAAGAGTGATTGATATATATCATTTTGATGAAATGAAAAAGAGATTTTGTTGACGATTTTTTCCCAGTAACATTATCTTCTAGTACTGTTGTTGCACATGTTAGTATTTTTATAACGTTTCATTAACATATTACATTATTCATAATTGTTATACTAATTTGTTTCCTTCTTGCCTTAGAATTCCAACAAGATTTGGTCAAGAATGACATGCAAATGCTTATAAATTATTTTACTCCGCTGATGAAGATGACAATTCGTTGTACGAGTGTGAAATATCGAAGAAGGTGAACATAGATGAACTGAGCGTTCTCTTGAAAGTGGTTGGATACATTTCGTGAAAAACAAAAGATTTCAAAAAAGGATAAATGCTACATTTAAAAAAATCTTCGGCATAAAAACTTACCTTGATTTGAAGTATATATCCTAGTTTGATTCATAAGTTTATCTTGTATCTTTATTACAAAAATATAAAACATGTAATATGAATTTTTATGATCTATATTACAAAAATATAAATGCTTCTAAATTTGATTTTATGTTATATTTAATTTTTTCTTTGTATTATTTCTTGAATTTATTCATGAAAAATATGAATGAAATTATTAAAATCATATATTATAATTGCTTTTAAATTAGTGGGATTAATTACATTCATTAAATAAAAATTGAGTAATATCATATGTTGGAGTTATTGTAATAGAAAGAAATTCATCGTGTGTCTATTAGCCAAATTTGACTAATAAAATCGTTATTATCACGAACCATTAGATTGAGATCAACACAATATAAATTTCAATTTTTTTACCTTTCATCGATTAGTAAATTATTTCACGCATTTAAATTATTCTTAACATTTGTATTCAGGAATTAGGAAAGTTTATTCTTCTTCTAATTTTTGTGTAATGATGTAAATTAAAGTAATATAAAAAAGTCACTTGAGAGATTTTTTAAATTTAGAATAACGTTGGTTAAGAAAGATTCTTCATCCTTAACATATTTTAAACCTATATCAATTAAAAGAAAAATAAATATTCACCTTATTGATTTTTTATTTTCTACCAATCCGATGCCATAATGTGGGATTTAATCAAATGTCATCGAAAATCCATTTTTTTTTATAGAAGTTTTATCTCACAATTACTTATAAAAAAATAATCAGAAAATAATATCATAAATGAAATGGCTAGATAATTTATGTGGTTGATGATAATTTATGATACTTGATAAGTGTGTTACGCTTAATTGTTTTTCAAGCATTTGATAATTTTTTAATACTATTTATTTTTTATTTTATTTTAAATTTCATCACAATTTTATGTTTTAAGTTTCTATAATCTTCATATATAATTTATGTTTTCTATTATTACATTTAAAGTCATATTGTATTGTTACAATATATTCTTATTAAATATTTTTTTAGCAATATAATAAATTATTCCAAATTACCTCCAAAAGTTGTTCCGTGTATCGCACAAGGTTCGTACTAGTATATTATTAAAGTATAGATATGTATATAATTGTTTAAAAAATATATTATATATTAATAATTTATTTCAGAAAATTAAAATTGTGATATTAAATCATAGGTATTAAAATCATGATACGTTTGTTTTGGAGATATTAAAACCCTGGTATAAATCTCGATATAAGTCTATATTTAGAGGAAAATCATGATATTAAAATTGTGTTATGGTAGATTGATTGAATCTCTATCTTTTTTATCATCATGATAGTAAATAGTAAATTGCTTATAATAAAAATATCTCTATGCTAAATTTTAAACAAAGATTTTAAGTTTAAGATCTAATATTCATTAAATATTTAAAAAAAAAGGTGAAAAAATATTTAATATTGAGAATGAATTCTAGTAAAAGAGTCATGAAGATTTATATATTGTTAAAAAAAAATAATTTTTTTCTCTCTTTTTAAGATCTCAAAATGAGATATACCACTAAAGAAAAAATAGAAGAGATCTTCAATCCTGTCCATCAAAAATAATCTAAGATTCCAATTTAGAATCTACCAACTAATTTTCTACAATAAAAATTGCTTTGATATTTGAACTTAAATAATTGAAAATTTAAATATAAATTAAAAGTTAAATTTTGATATCATTTATGTTTAATATATAAAATTTATAAATCAGTGTCTTAAATGAAATACACAATAAACAATCAATAAACTTCTAGAACGTCAACACTTCAAGAAGTTTCGAATTATGATTCGTGTTTGATACGCCTATTTTGCCTAAAATTTCAAAACATTATAAAAGTTTATCTTTGAATAATTTCAATAATGTATAATAACAACGGGTTGCATAATCTTCCAACTACTAAGCGCATTTCATATTTTCTCCTTCCCGTGCAGGTGCAGATGAATGAAATATTTTTTGTTAAGTGGTGAATTATAATAACGAAAAAGGGCAAAACAATACACATTAAATATCATATATCTCCAAAATGAGGCATAGTTTTTTCTAATCCTTTTTTTATAGGTAAAATGAGTATTATTAAAAAAAAAAAGTTCAGAATAGCTGCAAAGGGTGCAAGCAATAAGACCACGCATAAAGGCCACGTGCCCACATTCACATCAAATTCACTGTTTACAGTATGTCCCTTACCAGTGTAAATGTAATTGCGAAATCGACAAGGTAGAGAGAAATTCAGTGCATGAAGAAAAGATTTGGAAACACAAACAAAAATTGTATTCTATTTAGCATGTTAGCATAAT
Organism: Glycine tomentella; assembly: GCA_007407185.1. Classification (NCBI taxonomy): domain Eukaryota; kingdom Viridiplantae; phylum Streptophyta; class Magnoliopsida; order Fabales; family Fabaceae; genus Glycine; species Glycine tomentella. Next base: position 382,238 of record PYAF01002035.1, on the reverse strand, counting down.
CACAATATGCTCGTACAAGTAAGAATTTTTAGCGCACCAAACATTAACAAACCCTAGAAGAACATCAAAACAACCAGAACTATACAACAATTTAAAGGAGAAAAAGAAGGCGGGCGCACACACAACTTTGCCATCTTAATCTATAATAATTTGTCACTATGATATTCCACCACCACTAATAATAGAGGGGAAAAGAATACTATCTAAGAACACCAATTAGAAGATGCTACAAGCACTCTCATAGCACATACTGTTAAACTGGTATCACATCATTCTTGGATGCATCTTCACATCTTAAAACTATACCCTCAAGACTAGATGGAAAAATACATTTTGTCCATTGGCAACCAGTAGTGATTGGATCTGGCGGAGGAACAATCATAAGCACATTCTCATTCCTCTGAACAACTCCCATTACACTTACTGTGCTTCCTTCTTTGATGTACCTGAATACAAATACCAAGTTATATTATCTGTCTCAAATGAAGACAACACTAAATTTGAAAACTATGATGCTAAATAAAATCAACAGGTTAAAACATTTTAACCACTCAGTATACAAAATTTAATTCACAATTGTCTAGCTGGGAAACCCCCAAATTAAAACTGACACTCAATACACCCATCCAAAGACAAATCAGGTTAGTATATTCAAAAGGATCAAAATGCAGGAAAACAAGAGATAAATTTTACCCTTCTTCCAGCCTCATGATGCGGTCATCACTTGAAAGATTCCTCTCTCCCAACCACCGGAGAAACTCTGGGGAAAGCTCTTCTTTGGTTGGATTTACATTGATGAGAACTGAGTCATCAACATAAGGGGTCACTCTTGCTCCATGCCCAGTCTTAACCAGTGCCCTTAAACCAGACTGGAAATCTGAGATGTAGAAATCAACCACACGCCTCTGTCACATCACATACATTCTAGTCAATCAAGTGAAAAACAAGTTTCCCAATAGCAATACCAGTCCCTAATCACAGACTCCCCATGGGACTTTCTTGAACCAAAAAAAAATGGCGGTCCTAAATGTAAATTCATGAAGACAATTAAGTTCAGTAAAAATTATATAATAATAGAAAAAACGGTACAACAACCAATCAAGGGGATACAAGTGTTAGGCAACCTTATATAACAACATAAATAGGTCAATTTAACCTAGAGTGCCATCAAAGGACTTGAAAATAAATGTCAAAAGTCTGGATCCATCATTCAATCCATCCATGCATAAATTCAACCAATCAACAACCATTAACGCATGTGGGATCCACCATATTTTTTAAACCAATGGGTCAAGATATTGGATCAATGATGGTTATTGCAGCCGAGGCTCATTAAAGGGTCTTCTGGAAACAGTCCTCATAAGGAGAAAAATTTTAGAGAAAGAATAATATATATATATATATATATATATATATATATATATTAAATTGATGGATTGAATATCCATCCATGAAAAATTATTTATGGATAGGTTGGATGGTCTCTTTTACTCTTTTACACAAGTTATGGATTATGGATGGATCAATTTGTTTTAATACATTTCTAATGGATCATAAATGGACTAGATTTAAATTCTAACCCATCAATTTTAATCCAACACAATTTATCTGTACCATCCATTTTACACTCCTACTCAATACATCGTAACTGGCTTGGGGGTAGAGCACCCATCTGAATACATCCTTTGCTTAGTAAACAAAATCTTGTCCAAGGTAAATAGGAATCATTTACTAAGAAGGAAAATAGCATCATATTAAAAAAAAACTTCCCTTCCTTCTCGTGAACATGATAGTAAAATTAATTCAAAACAATAAATTCAACTTGAAATTTAATCAGAAAAAGCATATCCTTCGCTGCCACGCTCCCCGGGGCAAGAATAGAGGTAAAATTGTAGACAAGATGTCAGAGTAGGGTATTAAATTCCATAATAACTAACCCAAGAAAAAATACTTAGTAACTTACTTCCAGCAATCTAAGGCCCCAAGTAAGCCGACGGTGTGTAGGATTGGCAGCTTTTGAGTCCCATCCTCGATACTCATATAAACTTGTTGACGTATATACACATCTGGGAACTTTCTGGAAAGATGACTCGAGAGGCACATTACCACAGGTAACAACCTTCATATACCACAGCAAAACATATTTGATTACAGTCATTTAAGCTTGTATTGTAGTTATAAAAAGGTTGAATAGAATGAAAAATCAATCAAGTTCAAATTTCTCATTCGCATAATTGGATGTTTATGGGGAAACTATTACTCTGGGAAGACACTGATATTAAGGCACAAGTATAGTAGGGATACTTATACAACATATGTTTATAGAATCAAAATAAGAAAGATGAGACAAAATTCTCTGATCTATGTATCATCCAAGGCTCATTCATTATTTCCAACAGCTATAAAGAATGACTTAAAGGCTTTACATCCATGATAAATTTTTGCTCTTATTTTCTTATTTTGCTTTGCTTACAATGATGTCATGTCTTCGGAAAAAATTAAAACAATGAAATTTCAATATTAAACAGACTCATTCATTTAAACCATACAGAAATCATGTTTGTGGAAGCACCTGATACAAATCCGAGCAGTACCAGTTTACAAACCTAATGCAGGTAAGGTTATTTACTAGACGTATGTAAGTTTTTATAATTGACAAAAATAAGGGTTCACATCAAATATGCTTGAAGATTTTCAATCTTTCATTTATGAAGAAAAAAATCACTTCCTTGAAAAGCCCCTGTAAATTAAAAGAGAAGCCCCAAATACTTCTAAAGCGGAAGAAGAACAATTTTATAATTTATAATAAAAAGCAAAATCAGACTGATGCAAAGACAGGTGAATAAGAAAAAACATTTGAAATAAGTACAGCTTGATTTAACGTAAAGAATATAATCATAAGCCCAAGAAGTGAAGATGAACTTTCCAAGAATAGCCAATAAATTCAGCAAGAGAAGCAAAACATACCCCAGAGACCTTCACGAATTGCCCATTTTTTGCAGTTCTAAGCTCAGAGTCTGGATAATGAGCAACGAAGCCCATAATAGATCTTCTTCCCCAATAAGTATTCCAAGTAAAAGATGCAGCAACTAAGCCAAAAAGAATCACAACTACAATAAGGAGAATAGCATTGTGCACTGCTCCAAGAATAAAACCACCAGCAATGAAACCCATCACAAAAAGCAGAATTAATAACCATAACACTGCCTTCGGAAAATTCCTTCTGAAGGAATCATCACCTTGACTAAGAACAGTCACAGCTTGGTTGTGAACAGCAGCAGAACCTTGAAGCTTCATTGAACCCGTCGCTTCCAACGGACCAGACACTTTCCGAGGAGCCCCAGAAGAATTTAGTGGGCCAGATGATATGGGTCCAGATGTAATGAGACCTGTTGTAGGTAGAACGGGAGCAAGAGGCCCAGAATTTTGACGCCCAACTGGTGTAACTCCACCAGACTGAGGACCAGAAGACTTTTTAACAGGTTCCCCATGCTTATTCAGTGGCCCAGAATTTGATTTCTTCATTGAAGTCGAACCAGCCATGCCCCCAGAAGTCATTGGACCTGAAGTAGTATAGGCGGCTCGAGCAGCAGCATTAGGCTGCATAGGTCCAGAATGTGAACCAGCTCCTCCAAAAGATCCTGTCCGTGATGGAGCACCTGTTATTGGTCCAGATTTCCTAGATTTAGAGCCATCAACAGGAATATCAAACATTTTCCCCAATTCTCCGGACTTTTTTATGTCTCCACCAGTATATGGTACAGCTGTTGATGTCATTGTTGGAGTTCTTTCTTTGGGCTGCTCCGGCCGCCCAGATACGTAGAGGCCATTGCTAAGCTTATGAGATGGGATTCTAGAACCCATCTACCTTCTGTTAAAGAACTCTTGAGAACTCCGACAATATTAATACCAGAAGTTGGTGCCGGACAAGTCAAACTGTCAAAGTGATCCTGAAAGTATGCAAAAAATGAAATTCCCAAAGGGATTGGAATTATCATTCAATCAAAATTAGCAGTGTGAAATAAATTTCCATGTCGCCTAGTGAAAGGTAACGGAAAGCTCAATTACGACCAAATAAACCAAAACACACGTGTAGTGATGAGAGAAAAAGGTTTAACACAAAGTTCAGCATCTTAGATCCTTAGTTGGCATAAATATTACGCGGATCGCCAATCATGGCCTTGGGAACATAACATGTCATGTTTAAAATTAACACACTCAAGGGAACACAATGTCCCAAAGGTCGCATGGGCAACCAAAGTATAAAACTAGCCATTTCCCATCATGGAGCAAGCAAATCTTGTACACATCACACTTTAACCAAAAACAATTACAAAGAACCAAAGTATATGATAGTCAACTTCCTAGTATACTTCAATGCATGCACACAACCCAAATGAAGATAAAGAGCTTATCAACTCCTCATTGCCATTACCAGAAGATCAACGCACCTATAGAATGAAGAAACACCCAAAATTCTTAAAGAATTACTGACCTATATAAGAGGGCATGTCTACAAATTTTTATGCACACACATTCAATCATGTAGTTTTTATCGCCTGTCCTCCCATAAACTTCATGCATCCTCCAACCAAAAAGTACACTGATTTTAAATAAACGAATGAGTGATCGCTAACACTAAAATTGTAGGATAAAATTCCCGAAGTGGAACAATTTTTAGGGCAGAAGAACTAGTCCGGAGTATGGACTCTGGAGCAATGAGTTGTAGTGCCTTTTTGTTTTCTCGAAAAACCCTACACTAGGAGGAAAGACAAATAAGTACGTCAACATCCATAAGAGTCAAGCCCCACTTTTTTCAAACTTGTGACAATCTGTAATCCAGGAAACAAGAGACCCTGGATCCATTTTTCCAAATTAAAAACGAAGGAAGTAAACGGATATTGCCGGAGGTCATACATAAGAACAAGCTGGCATTTAATTTTTGGTAGATTAAAGAATGCCCCAGGATTGAAAAATCAAATATATTATCGGGAAAAAGGAAGCTTCCACGACTATTATGTAAAGTAATAAAAATACAGAAAAGAAACCTTGTAGGGGAGCCTTATGATTTAGGGGGGTAAAGTCACACACAGCACCGATGTGATACACATTGCGGCAGAAAAGTCAAATGTTACTGCGGAGAGTGATGAGAAAAGGAAGACCCACATGGTCATTTGAACGAGAGATCTAGAGAATGAAGTTGTGATCTCAACGCTGGGTAGAAGCAATGTGTGTAATAGTAAGAGTGCAACGTTATTCTGAAATTCTGGGGTATTTTCTCAACAAACAAAATCAGAATCCAAAATACAAAATACAAATGGAAAGAGTTCAGAAGCGTTGACGAAAAAGAGAAACACTAGAAAACAAGACGCCGAAATTCGCTTTTGTTTTTGGGAGAAAAGAAGCGAAATGGGAAGGATCTATACAGAGAAAGAGAGCATAGCTACCTACCTGAAGTGAAATCTGGACGCATAATCAATTCAATAATCATCATATCATATGATGGATACAAAAGCTACCAGTCTCTGTCTCAGTCTCAGTGATATAAAGAGAGAAAATAAAAATAGGTTTCTGTTTCTCGCTCTCGCTCTCGCTCGCTCGGAGAATCTAAGGTTGTATTGCGGTGTATGAAAGGTTCAGAAGAGAGCCGCAACAAATTTGTGCCTTCTCTGATTTACCAAAGTCAGCAAAAATTTTCATTAATTTAAATAAAATAAAATAAAAACAGGAAATGTATGTTATGTAGCTGAACAGAGAAGCTAGATGGTTTGCATGAGTTTAATGGTTATAAAATAAAAATATAAAATCAAGAAATATTATAATTTCTATGATTATTATAAAAATTAATAAATCTAGTATACATATAATTCATTATTAAATAATAATAATAAATTATTTGGTAAAAATGATTAATATATTAAAATGGTTGAATTATTTAAATATTGTTTTGAGTTTCAATTTAATATAAATAATTATCAATGACACTTTACTTTCCCAAATTATGAATTGGTGAGGATATTTTTCCCTCGAGAGGGTTAAAGATAATTTTGATTTTATTTTTATATTTTTACTGTATAATTGATGCAAAATACAATGCAATAAATTGCAAACTCCCTTCTGTTCTTCAACGCGCACGGGCAGGGCCCTACCTTTCCTAACACCTAAACTACCGCTCTTCTTTTCTATCTAATCACGGATTTCTATCTCGTATTTTGTTCTTTTCACGATACACCAATTTCCCTTTGATTAATACTAAACCTAAAATAGTAGCTATTTGATCTTACTCCAAAATATTTTCTATTTTAATTAATTCTTACTATCTATAATCCAATTATCCTCCTTTCCAGTAAGTCTCTAATAATATGGTGTGATGATAATTAAAATATTTATAAAACAATTATTCGTTCCATTATAATTATGGTATAAAAGAAAAAAATTACTAAAAATGATTGTTATTTTAATTTTTTAATGTAATATTAATTATTTTTATTTATATATTTTATAATATTAATGATGAACAATAAAATTTATAAATGTATTAATGATAATATAAGATTAATTTTGTAAATTTATTATTTTTTATCTATTTATTATTATTTTTTAGTTTGAATAAAACAATTTAAAATGATTATTATTTTATAACAAAGAAAGTAATATCAAATATTTCACATTTCAACTAATAAAAGAAGGTCAAACTGGTACTTGCAATATCAGTTTTCTTAATTTACATTTATATTCATGTGATTATAATTTTATATGGTTATTCAATATATTATACATTAGTTTTGAATTAGTTGGGTACAAAAGAATCCCCACATGATCATACCAAAAAAAAATATTATACCTTAAAAATTAAAACTTGAAACAAATGAAATGAAACACTTTTATCGTTTCTTTAGCAAACCAAAACTAGAAAGAATAATATGTTATTGTAAATCAATGATTTTCTTGCAATTATAAACGTTTTATCCTATTTGTATATACTCAAATCTCTAGTTGTTCTGATTCCAAATCTCCATCCTATTTCCATATTATATATATAAGTTACTATGTATAATATTAGGACTACGATCTTATCGCATCAAAATCAATTCCAACATGTATCCACACATTGAAATTGTTTTTAAGTTGTCATGCCAATGTCTCCTCGCGACAGCCTCTGTTTACTTGCATGTCGGCTGTCCAACCAATATTGGTTATCTGTTTTTTCCCGAAATTGTTTCTGGAATCATTCTATCCAAACGTTTTAAATTTTATTTCGTACACTGTTTTTTTTTTTTTTTAAATCATACTAGAATACCAATTTTCAGAAAATCAAACACGCTTTATTTTGAGAAGGATCCAGTTGAGCGTATCTACTATGGGCAACTACAGTGGCTTACTGAACTAAGTGGCCAAGTAACTCTTGTCTTGATTGGTGAAGGAACTCGAGGCTGATAATTTCACACATGCCCAATGTTCTACATGTTTCCAGAACACAACTGTATAACACCAAGGTGTTACGTACTTGCTGTTTGATCAATTCCAACTCTACTACTTCAAGAGCATCAATGGAGAATGATACCCTGAAGCAGGGGCGGTTCTGGACCCACTCAAGGTGTCCAACCGCACAGGGCCCCGAAAAATAAGGGGCCCCAAAAAATAAGGGACCTCAAATATTATTTATTAAGGGGTCTCAAATATTATTTATTGTAACATATATTCAATATTGAAAACTAGAGAAGATGGTAATATTTGATTTTTAATAATCAAGGAGTCCAAGGTTCA
>PYAF01002035.1:340031-366620 GCA_007407185.1 Glycine tomentella | reverse complement strand
AAAATCCTATCAAAGAAAGAGAGGTTATGTAAAAGGAAGATTTAATAAGTTTGTTGAGTAAAAGAAGTGTACGATGTTGTTTAGTTGTGTGATTTCTCATATATATATATATATATATATATATATATACATTGTGTTAATCTTCTCTTTTATTATGAGAAAAAATCTTCATTAATTTAAAGTTTGATAGAAAGATACATAAAATTAGATCAATAATTATTTTCGTTAATAATCAAATTTAAATAATATTAAAATTTAATTTTAATACATTAATCATTTCTAATTAGTCGATTGATTATTTATGGGTGAAGAAGTGTGTATTTTTTCTCTACACATCTAATCTAACTTGAGCCTTTCTCATGAATCACTCTCCCAACTATTATATATTCTAACGACATATGCTAGAGTATGCCACCTAATCACCAAACACGCTACCTCCTCTCGCCTGCTCTCTAGCTAAACTTAATTTATCCTCTAGTATATTGATTAACTATTTGGATTTTGGACGTTAGAGTCTCTGCATTGCATGGTTGACAACCTCAGTGACGTTGTTGAAGCTTCTACAATATCTCTACTGATCCCAGTCAAAGCAATACGTTGAATAATTTGATTGAATTGAATTGAAGAAGTGTAATATTCTGGGAGAAGGTTTCAATTTATCATTTGTTTGGACTATATTTAAGTTTATCGATCCCGCTGACTCAATATTGGCAGTGTAACAACAAGCATATGCTCCTGGTGGCTGCTCTGCTAATCGGTCAGGCCAATACAATTCTGTGCGCCTGCGTTTTCTTTTTTCTTTCAAGAGGTGCAGAAATGTTTTCTTGCAGGATTCTTACTATAACATAAACTTCACAAAAGAAGTGGGCCATTAGATGTGAAAGTACCATAAAGAAAATGAAAAGGGTAAGCGGATCGCTAATAAAATTTATGCAGAATTTGTAAGATGTTATATTTGGAGAACTCGACCTTTGTGCTACAAATTAAAAAAAAAATACCTAAATATCACGCGCACAGTAAAATTTATTATATCATCACATCACGTCATTCAACGAAATAAGTGATCATCAAAATTGTGTCACATCAGTTTAAGTATTTCGTTGGATTATTATATCATCATATCACGCCATTCAGCGAAATAAGTGACCATCAAAATTGTGTCACATCAGCTTACATATTTCGTTGGACTGAGTAATAAAATAGGTGACGTCACAGTATAATAAATTTTATTGTGTGCGTTACACAATATATAAGAAGAGGAATAAATTTATTCTTAAAATAATTCATTTAGAATTATTCTTGAAAAAACATATATAAGAAGAGGAATAAACTTATTCTTAAAATAATTCATTTAGAGTTATTCTTGAAAAAACTTAATCCTTCCTCTCTGTCTATATATATTTATGACAAAGATCATCTGACATTAAATATAAGTTTCATGACTTACACAAAATCTCAATCATTAATCTAAGTAAATCCAACAAATCGTAATATTTAAACAAAATAAAAATTAAAATATATGAAAAAAGTAATCACGTGAGTTAAGCCTCTTCCTGTGTGTAAATTTTGAAGATTAATGTAAAATGAAACTATGTTAGCTTTTCATAAAATAAAAAACTGTTTGGGGGTTTAATCCCTTAGTGCGCCTGTGTGTAAATTAATGTTAAAAGTGACATAAAACTATGTTAGTTTTGTTTTGGGTTTGATTCCGTAAACACATCAATTATTTGGTTACAAATTAGCATAAAAAGACAAAATGTGTTTGTAATACAATTGTGGGTGACAAAAATTTAAAATCAATCGGTGATCATATGACTAATTAAAAGATGAGGAAAAAAATTATAAAATTATTTTAAAAATTATATCAATAATAATTTATAATTAAATGACATTAGTCACTATTAAACATTTAAAAAATATGTGTGTGAATAATATAATCGTATAAGCATACAAAAATAATTAAAGCTGAAAGTTAAACAATTATCATATGATTGATTAAAAAATCATTTATATTTATCTTTAAAAAATTATGATTCTTATTTCTTATAATAACTAAATGTTGTCACATCTACCCACGCTCGTGGAGACATACATAATAAAACTAAAATGTTAAAATGAGGCAGTTGTACTTGTATGCCATGCATCTTGTTATATCGCAAATAAAATGATCCAATCCCTCTTCCCCCCCTTTGTATGTTACTTTTAAAGAATCTTCCACTCGATCTCTAAAATGTTTACTCTTACAACCTAATTTCTTTATCATCTTTTTTGGTTGATTACCCCCTTTTGAAAAATAACGTATTGGCCAGAAGAAGTCCTCCAATTCTAAACATCAAGCTCGTAATGAAAAATTGGTGCACCAAAGGAGCCCAGGTCACCAAAAATGATATCATCATTTTCAGTGTAGATGCCTGAATCTTGATTTTCAAAAATTGTTTGAATGTCTTCAGGGAATGTGCGACGAGAAGGAGTTGACTCTGAAGAAAGTGCTACACCCTCTGCTGTGATCTCGTCACTAGCCGAACCTAGCTCAAGTTCAGCATTAGAGTTTACATTTTCATTGCTAGGAATACTTTGATGATTTTCTTCTGTTTTAGGACGTGGCCAATTGATATAACGGCTCAGGTCAAAGTTTGTAACCGCGTTAAGTCCTCTGTATTCTATTGCTGCCATGTCATATGCTGCGGCTGCTTCTTCTTGTGTAGCTACAATACAACATAATAACATATGGACACACACATGTAAGCAAATGCAAAGGACACTTAGTTTAATTTAATTGTATCGTTTGCATATGTCGGTCTAGGATTTCTCTTTTTCTTCTTCCGATTGGTTTTTATATTAAAATGACTAGAAAATAATGATATCATTATTAAATAGCTCTATTAAGCAGTTGAAGTTTGGTGATCTATATCACAACCAATGTGATCTGATTGCATATGTTGACCTTTATATTTGTCCTTCTATTTTGATCCGCGGGACCATGTTTAAACGAAGTAGGTACGTTCTTGTTAGAAATGGAAAGAATGGTCAAATAGATTTTCAAAATTTCAGGTATGGGTACATCCTCTCTTAATTAATTAAACATCGGTAGACCTTTATTAGCTAGTTTGATTCCTTTATATTCAACCAATACAAAAACATACAATTTAATTTGTTCATTATTTTAGAGTGCTGACATCGGCCCATATCACATGCATGTTTCATAATTCGGAGCAAATATAACAAAATATAAATGATGATAATGAAATATTATATATGAAGCATGTAAATGCATTCAAATGCTAAGGCCATATGCTTCTGTCTAAGGAGAATTGTACATCAAATGCATAGAAAATGACCTTTTGATTAGGATTTTAAAAAACATTTCGTCCCTTGAACTATATAATTGACAAATTATATGTATAGACGCAGACTTTAAAATCACATATTCAATTTTTTATTTAAATAACGATCAATATTCTTATTTTGAGACATCTTGAGATTTGAATAACAATAACGCAACGCAGGAAAGTTACTTTTGAAAACTGTTAATAATATATTTTTTGTACACATTTTTTTTATTATATAAATTTTAGACTTAAATTTAATTATGGTCCTTATTTTGTTCTATTTATAATTTTGGTTTTTCCATTTTAAAATTGAGACATTTAGTCATTTTATTTAAAAAAATATGCGATTTTAGTCTTCTCATTTTAAAATAGAGACATTTAATTCTCTTATTTTAGAAAATTATAATTTTGATCAAATTCTCAATTTTGTGATTTTTTTTTCCAATTAAATTATAAACCTAACATATTCATTTAAGATATCATCAAAAATTGATTCAATTAATTATAAAATAAGAAATAAAATAAATAAAGCATACGTAAAATTAAAAATTAAACTAAAATTATAGATTTTTTAAAATAGGGAACGAAAATATTGAATTTTCTAAGATATGAGGATTAAATATTTGTATTTTGAAATAAGAGAATCAAAATTATAGATTTTTTTAAATTAGTACAACTAAATATTTTAATTTTAAAATAAAAAAAATTAAAGTTACAGATTAAGTAAAATAGAATGACTTAAATTATATTTAAGTCTAAATTTTATGTGAGTCGTACTCAATGATCTAAATTTATTCTTTATTTAACGAAATTCACATAAAATTTCAATAAGAAGTAACATCCATCGATGCATGCGCCTTCTTTACATTAGATCATAGACAATGAAATTACCGTAAGTTCCAAGGTATAGATATTTGTTGCCAAAGACCCTTCCAATTCGAGCTTCCCATCTTCCGTTATGGTGGTGTCTAAACATTTAAAACTAAAGTTCAGAGCATTTTCCACCAATCTACTAACTATTTATACAGAAATATATGGAGAGGAAATGCAAAATTCTATGCGAATGAACTGTAGAGTTAGAGACATTGAGTAACTTGTATATGTAGAAAAATGCTAAGATTCGATTTAAAAATTTCATCCACTACTTAGTTTGATTATATGTGATTGTAATTTCATATGTACTAGTATTATGTTATACTACTTGATTGTTTATAGATGCCTCAAATTTCAACATAACTTTTTAGAATATGTGCAACTTCAATCAATGTGCATCATTAATGACCGAACTTATGGATTTCAATTTTCATGGGCTTGAAAGAACCTACACAGGTAAGGGCTGACTAAAGTTCTTTCCCAAAAATATTGCTGAATAATTATTAATATACATTTTTTTTATCATTCAGAAAGATATAAATATATACATTTATTTTCTTTTCTTTTTTCTTTATTATCACATTGTTTATTATATTTATTATTTTTACTCTCCTTTTATCTTATTTCTATTTCTCTTCTCTCTATCCCAATCCGTCCAAAATCGGACACATTTTCAGTTTTTCTCAATATTGCTTCGTAGAATATTAGATTCTGCTGACAAACTGCAACCTAAAATTTCATTTATTGTAAGCCAAAAAAATAAATAAAATATTTTATATTATTTAAACTATTCTCTTTAGTCTATACTCCAAAAAAAACACTAATTCTCTATTCAACTCTCTTATTAAATTGACTCGTTATTAAATCAGCTACTACTTTAATTTCTTTTTAACTAACATAATTACCACAATTTTATGTTCTTAAAAACATTTGGTACATATATTCGTGTAAGCCCCACTTTCTGAATTCAACAAAGATGTCAATGATTTATTTTGTTGACCATGATCCACCGTAAAAGAGATTGAAATGTTACAAAAGCCTATATATCAAAAAAAGGAAAATTGCAAGACCATTTTGCAGCGAACAGAGCAAGGTTCAAGTACCTTGCTACGCCTCTGTATTTTGAAACTCCTCGAGAGAACCCACTGCTTTTTCTGCATAATAAAGAAGATTTATTCATGAAAATTGAATATCATAAGAAACGGCTTTAATAGCTCCATATATATATGCATTATGTATGAAAATTAATGTATTTACTAACTAAAAACAAACCTTCTCAAGGATCCAATATATTCTTCTTTTGACTGGCCCTCCATCTCCTTGAGCTTCTCCTCATAATTTGATAACTAGAACCAAAAACATATATAATGAAGTGATGGATCAAATCTGATTTATGAATAAACACATTTTAACAAAAAAAATAATGAATTGAAGATGAGAGAAATTACTGGAAAATTGAGAATGGTATCTTGGCCCCAGTACTTCAATGCTGCCAAGTCATAGGCACGTGCTGCGGCTTCTTCATCATCATATGCCCCTAACAAACCCAAGTTTATTGCAATCATTAAATCGTCCTCCATCCGCCAAATTAACGGGAACAAATAATGAAGGTTTTTGTTATGCAAGCTAATTAATTAATACTCTCAAATCATACCTAGATATACTGCATCCAGTTGTTTTCCATTGCCATTATTGTCAACCAACACAACATAATTAATATGACAATAAATCAAATAATCATATAATTGAAGGAAATCAGAAAATTAAACTGAAAATTATATGGAGATTATAGAGAGCAAAATAATGAAGAACCTTGTCTTCCTTTCTTGTTCTGTGATTCATTCCAGCAATTCTTATCCCACAAATGAGCCTCATATCGACCAGTCCATCGATGCCTAAAACAACCACATGCACATATTTGAGAATATAACATCAACATGGAAAGAAAAAAAATTAAAGAAGGAATGATATATATAGTGAGATCCAGATTTAATTAATATATATTAACCTTGTGACACCCCTATAGATTGAACTTCGTTGTGGAGGTGAGTCTCTTGGGACGCTTTTGCGTGTGCGCTTCCCAGTGCTGTTGAGGCTTTTCTGTGATTTCTTCGCCATGAAAACTCACAACAAGAGAGAGTACCACTGCACTGCACACGCATACAGTTCAAGAGTGAAGACCCGGGGAGTTATATAAATACGACCAAGTCATCCAATAAGAAGGGCATTAATTAATATATAGAAATAGTGGAGGAGAATGAAAAAGTAGGTCTATTCCTTTATTTCTCTATAATAACATTTTTATTTTCCTTTTTTCTGTTCATGTTGTAGCAGTTGGTAGTTGAGTAGAGACCCTAGAAGAAGGAAAAGAGTAATGATCTCTTATATATAAACACTTCATTAATATATTTTTTTATAAAGCATCGTGTCTCTTTATGTTTGAATAATTTTTCCATAAGTATCTAGAGAATGCTTTTCTAAGAACTAAAATTAATTTATAAATAAGTTAATATGTATATGTGAGCTCTTTCTTTTGTTTTAGTTTCATCATATACATAACCTAATTTTAGCTCATGATTTTTATCCTCATATTATATTTATATTTTCTATCTTCTCTTTTTTGTAATTGGGTTCACATAAACCCTGATCAGCCAGTCTAAGGGTCTAACTAACGGAATCAGTGGTAGACCTACACTATAATAAAAGTGTATAAGTGCATTCCCTTATTAAAAAAAAAAATCAGAGAAAATTTTATTTTGATTGAAAATTGCAAAGTAAAATTTATATTTTTTTTTATTTTATTCCCTCTATTTTTATATATATCTAAAGTCACTAATTTCAGTTTTTATAATTTGTGATACACCTCTGGACGGAATATAATAACACAATATAATCAAGAATGGAAATCAACAACAACAGGTGTATATAGAGTAAAGGGACCAGAAGTTGATTGAAGAAAAATGATAAATTTCATAATCAGTAGTGATCACTAATCACAAGTTCACAACCACAACCTTTATCTGCCAAACAGAAAAAATAGTGCATGTAGGTGTGAATTTGGCTTTGGGGTTTAGCGAATACTAAACTCCTTGGCAACATGAAGATGGATGTGGTTGAGAACAATGACAGCGAAAACACCCGTTAAGATGGAATAAACACCCGTCTACATAAGTTGTCAAATAGATGAGAGAACTCATTTTTGGACGGAAAAACGGCGAGAAAATATGCTATTTATTGTGGCCGTCTCCAAACGAGTCCATTATGTTTTTGTCTCGACTATTTCTACTTTCATGCTTGTAATCATTTTGTTACTTATCTAGACGATAGCTTTTGCAGCCCTGAAATTAATCATAGCTCGATCCATGTTTTTATTGCTGGTATTTTCTCTATTTTTGGTCGGTATACACTTATTACTCCTTGTCATTTTCCCCTAAAAATAAATTTGACTTTTCTCTCTTAAAAAATCTTGATATGTCCGTGTGAGTACATGTACTTAGGGCTATGATACATCACAACTATTGGGCTTTACTTTATACATTTTTTTTTTCGCATCCTAGCTAAAATCTTTAAGCCTGTGATTGGAAGTTGATTTTTGGTTTAGGAATTCAGACCTAATTAGCATGACAAGTAAAAGGTGGATCCCCCAATAAGCCCCTTAGTTCTAAATGATGATGATGATTATTTGTTTTGATATTTAGATTGAATTTATTTATGAATACAACTGAAGATACTTGTGTCTCCCCTCTCTCTTATCAACATATATAATATAAGTTTTTCACTTATATAATATTAACATTAAAATAAGAATGAACAAAAATAATATTTCATTCATTGAAAATAGATTTTAAGAGAGTATAAAATCAACGAATTTATTGTTACTATTATTAAGAAAAATACATTTATCATCCCTGTAATGTCTTCTTAAATGACATTCACACATTGTTTAATTTTTATTGATAATTGTTTTCACAAGCATTTATAGGTGTAAAAACATAAGAAGGAACAACACAAACAAATTTGTAAAAGCTCTTTTTTTCTTATAAGAGTGTTAGGAAGAAATTTATCCAAATGGGGCCATGATAAAGTGACTCACATCCTCTTTCTTTAATGTGAGTGCCGTTTAAGAAAAAACTTCGGGGAGGGTATATGTAATTTTTCCTTATTATTATCTGATTGAATAACAACATAAAAAATATATAAGAACTGTTTAGGTAAGTCGTCTCCTTATTATTATCTGCTACATGCATGATTAGGTATTCAAATTGAAGCATAAACATTATAGCGAATATAATAAAAGCCCATATCTCATTGTTATTTTATTAATATTTGTTTGATAAGTTCCTCATGCTTCAGTATAACGCTGGCTCAAGAGGTGTGTGTTAAAATATATAGCGAGCAAATTGGCAATTACTTGGTCATGCATAATGATCTCTTGGCAGTATCCACATCTCTTCTTCAATTCCTTCTTTGAGCTTCCACTCGAATTCCTGAACCAGTCTCAGTCTACCAATTGCTGTGCAAGCTATCAACATTGCCTGAAGAGCCCCTGTACACCCTCATTAATTAGGGTCATATTTCTCATCAAGAAATCTCTCAGGCATCCATTGCTGAGGATTTTCCCATTGATTCTTGTCCATGTTACATCCGTAAATGTTATATTGTAGCTACCTGTTAGTGTTAACATGAGCTGGTCAATTAACATTGGTACTAAGATAATTAAGCATATGATATACAACTATGAAGAATCTTATATATAAGATGCATGACATGGTAAATGTAGAAGACCAGTTAATCAACCTGCCTTCCAGTTGGGTATGCTGCACTATGCTTCCTTTAAGTTTCATGGAAGACATCCCCCAAGTATGGTAGCTTAGATAAGTTGTCTTCAGTAAGCTTTTCAATTCCACACACTTTTTGGATCTCCTCATGCAGACGGTCCTTCATAGTTCATACAACACAAAGGAAAAGAGTGACAAAAAAAGACTAATTGAACAGACCAATAGATTGTTCATTGTTAGCCAAACACAGAAAAACAAACAACCTGACTTTTTTGTCTTAGCAAGTTGATACATACATAGCCCACTCTGTTGTGACTAATATGGTATCTGACGGCTCAATATTGTTCTTCTGTCAGGTCAGCTCTTTTGCTTCAGTTAACAGGTAGTCAATATAACAATTTAATTTCTTCCTGTGACATTCCAAAAAAAACAACCAAGTTATGTATCTATTGCAGATATCCACAAGAAAGTCATACTCATACTTACCTTTCCCCAAGCAATTCGCTTCTGCTGCTCATCAATCAAATCCTCCATCACAACATTCCCGCCGAAGTGCAAATTAGATCTATATTTTCATCTCTAAGCCCTTGTTTGGAAAGAAATCTCTCCAATCCACCTGACACCTCAATTGCACCTTCCACTAGAATATTATATATGTCATCTTTTGACAAACTACCACCAAGCTTCTCCACATAAATGGATTCTACATTGCTTCCCACGCTCTGCAAATTCCCCCATCAAGTCTGGACTCTTGCAATTGTTATTATAGTCTCAAAGATATGTCTATTAATTAATTATTATTTAAGGAGTGACTCGCTTCAGTGCTAGTCCAAATAGTTCAGATGCAAATATTTTCCTAAAATTAACAGCTGAAGTAGAGGAGCTCTTCACATGTTCATTAAACTGCGTTGAAATATTTTCCATCATGGCTTCTCTGAGGGAACAGTGTCGTTTCGGAATTTTTAGAGGCAAAAAAAAAAAAAAAAAAGAAACTTCATAGGAACCACAAAGAGAGAATATCCTCAAATAATCTCAAAGTACTAGAATGTTGTTGAAAGTTGTAACCAACCTGTGCGTTGGCTCCAATAACGTTTGAAATAATAATATGCTTTTTGACCATTTTGTGAAATTCATTGTAGTCGCTCGCAGCCACCATGCATTTGTCAAAAGTCAAAGTCTTGAGTGCAGTGGATATCTGCTTGTTTGACATGGATGAAAATCTTGTTACCATATCCTGAAATAATAATGAAAAGCTTAAATTAAGATCAAATCAATTACAAATAAAATATGTATTTACTTCTGGTTAAATAAGTAAATTATGGTTTGTTTCCTATAAAAGTTAATCAAGAAGAACAGGTGTATATGCCAGAAGTTGGTTGTAGAAAAATGATAAATTTTATAATCATTAGTAATGACAACCACAACTTTTATCTGCCAAACAAAAGTAGGAAACAGTAGTGGATGTGGGCTTGTGGTATAGTGAGTTGTAACCTCGTTGGCAACATGGATAGAGTTGACAACAATGACAGTGAAAGCACCAGTTCTGATGGAATAAATAGGCCCATATTTCTCAGGTAACCGTGTGAAGGTTTTGTAAGGTTTCTTCTCCTTCAATTGCATTTTGCCTTGTTGAATTTATTTTTCTTCAATTTCTTTTTGGGATTCAAGGGATTTAAAAGATAAAATGTAATAATAGTTATTAAT
Source organism: Glycine tomentella (assembly GCA_007407185.1). Taxonomy (NCBI): domain Eukaryota; kingdom Viridiplantae; phylum Streptophyta; class Magnoliopsida; order Fabales; family Fabaceae; genus Glycine; species Glycine tomentella. Next base: position 355,936 of record PYAF01002035.1, on the reverse strand, counting down.
TAAAAATTAATGATTGAGATTAAAATTAATTTTGTATTTTGTTACTTATGTATTTGATTTTATTATTATTTTCTAATAAACAATTAATTATAAAATATAAATGCATATATTTTCTAAACTGGACTTTCTCACTTTGGGAGAGCCAAGTCCTTTTTTGGTAAGTGCTTATCATCTTTTTACGCATGGCTTCATTTTTCTATTTCTATTTTTGTTTAAAAAGACAAGTACTTCTATTTTTGGTACATAGGAATGGAAAAAAATAATAAAAATAAGGAGTCCTTGATATAATTAATAATTTTAACTAAAAATTTAATGTTAAAATATTTTCTCAGCCAAAAAGGTTAAGTTTTTGTAAGTAGAAAATTATGCATTGACATTACGTTAGATAATTTAATTTTTCTTAACAAAAATAACATAAAAAAATAATTTTAAACTTGTTATGGTGGCACATATATATATATATATATATATATATATATATATTGTAGAATTTGGGACAAATAGAAATTTTATCTTAAGTGATGAAACTTTACCAAATAAATCAATGGTTAAATTTTACTCTTGTTCTTTTCTTTTCAGTTTGATTCCTTTATTTTTTTAAAAGAAAATAATTTCATCTTTTTATTTTTTTTAAAGCAATTCAAAATAATCATTCCATAAGGTTAAGGGTAACAACATTTTTTTTAATTAGCAGGGTAACACCATTAATAATTTCACGGTATTAACAGTCAAAAATCGTCACAAAACAATACATTTTAAAAAAAATACTGTCATACATGTAATTAACAGTTGTAATAATATTTAAAAATTTTAAAACACACGCACGTATCAAATTTTTAATTAAAAATAAATTACAAACAAAAATTTGCTATTGACCATCTACCAAAAACATTCGACACAGCCCAATAGCAATAAATTCCACACAGCCCAACACTACAGGCAGTTGCCAATATTTCACTTCACGTAGCAATATTGAAGAACCAATTGCTTACTTCAACGAATATAAGTCACATTTCCACCTTTTTCTTACAGAAGTTATAGTTCATAACTGATCTTACTCTAACAAATTTCTAGTCCCTTAATCCGGAAAAAAAATTTAGAATTTTAGCATACTTTAAAAAGTAAAAAGTGCAGCACCAAAACTGAAACTGAGATGCATGGATAGAGTAAAGAAAGGAATCACAATTTCAAACAACACGAAAACTAAATCAAAAACCAATTAATCACAAATCAAGTTACCACATGATAATTGATGATAACTTCCTTCTCACACGATTCACTCCTTCTCAAACAAGAATGATCAATAGATTAACTCAAAACATCAAATATCATCACAACAAAAAGAATTACAGCATCATTTATGGAGGATAAACATAGAATCAATTCTACCCAATACCACCTAAGTATACCAACTTCTTAGAAAAAACTACTTTGAGGCCTAAAACTCGTTCTCACCTTAGATTTTCTAGATAATTGAACGTTTTCCTTCCTCCACGCTCACTGTGTCCTCTGCTTTGCTCAAACTCTTGTTCAATTGAAGGTTAAGACTTAAGAATTGTATGAAAAGAAGAATGACAATGATTTGGTAGAAAAAGAAGGATGAGAGCTTTCCTCTGCTTGTTTCCGTTTTATTAATGCATGCGTGCGGTGGTCTCTCTCTTGCGTAGAAAAAAACAAGACTAGATAGGTGTCACTCCCTCAAGCTTTGTTCAAGGGTTAGTGGGTGTGGTATTACAATAACTTGATCTTCTAATTAGTGATTAGTTAAGTCTCTCTTCACATTAAAATCTTCTTAGGATGATAGTTGGGTATTGTATTGACGTGTTGGATCAGGGAATTGTGAGAGCATTTTCCCTCCCTTGTTATCGATATATATGCTTGGGTTTGAGGTGTTTTTTGTCCACCACAAAAGAAGTGGAAACATACACATTTTGGCTTCGTTTTTTATAACTTGAGCCTTTAACTATTAATCTAATACTAATTTGTAGCTTAATTAATTAAATATAATATTCATGTAATCGATGAATTTATTATTATATTCTTCTAATTAATTTAATTATCAACTAAATATTTGCTTAAATTTCAGTTAATTGTTTTCACACATAACAACTTTAATCTTTTTATTAGACCTCTTTACAAATCTTATTTTGATTTATGCACAAATTCTTAATTTATTTAATTTCATAAGTTAATTTTTGTGACTATTTTTAATTACCTTAATTTAGCACAAATATAATTGTAATACAATTATTTAAACTGTGAGTCAATAACAATAGGAAGGGAAAAAAATGCAACTTAATAGCTTTGATTCTACTCAAAACCTCAAATAGTTTGAAAACGGAGTGCATTAAAAGTTCACAAAACACATGATTCCAGAAAATGAGTTTTTCTACTAAAATCATTTCAAAGGTTCAAACGTAAGGAAAACCCCAATGTATATTTTAGAGGGTACTAAAATAAAGTTATGGGTTTTGGTTCCTCTTGAAAAGTTAGATCAATTTGAACATGACGTACGTCCCATGTGTTTCGGTCAAAGTGGATTAGAAAATAAACAGATTTGAAAATGGATCGAAGTCCAAGTCATACGAACCCAAGGAAAACAGTTGTATTAGTCGATGAACCAGCCCCCAAATAGAAAAAGAAGATTATAACACATCGTACTACAATATCAATGCATCTCTAGAAGACATGTTTGGAGGAAAAAAATTCAAGAAGACTTTTGATAATTCAAAATCATGTGGATTACCATAATTTAACACAAATATAATTACAATACAATTATTTAAACTGAGTTAATAACAATAGGAAGAAAAAAAAACAAAAAATATTTTAGAGAAAAAAGATGTAGCAATCTTTTCCTTTTAGAATTTACAAAGAATTTGACAGAATAATCATTTATAATTTCTCATCAATTAGTTTAATGTTATTAATTGATTTATCAATAATAATTATTCTATTAGACTTTTTAATAATATCATAAGTTATTAACTATTAATGTCATAGTTATGTTATCAGATAATATTATAATTTGGTAAAAAGGACTGAAAGTGATAATAAAAAAAATATCTATCAACTTTAATCAGTTAAAATTTAGATTAGAGACTAAAAACACAAAAATTCGAAAAATTTTAGTAACGGATAAATATTTAAATAATTTCATAAGAAGCATGAGAACCGTGAAGGAATAGAAGTATAATGATAAAAAAAAAAAAGAGAGAGAGAGAGAGAGAGAATTTGAAAAGGAAAGGGCGCGGGTAGATCTGGAAGTGTCCGTTACGATATAATTGTTGATTAAAATCCCCAATCCCTTTGCCCTAATCTCTGCGCCTCTGTCTGTGACACCGTTGGGTGAAGTGCATTCCACCAGGTTTGTGTTAATTTGAATCTGTTATTTATTAGATTAGATAGAAAGTATGATCGATGTTGTGGTTGTGAAATGTAAAAAAATGACAGAAGAGAAATGGAGAAATACGAGAAGCTGGAGAAGGTGGGAGAAGGGACATACGGGAAAGTGTACAAGGCTCGGGAGAAGGCGAGTGGGAGCGTGGTGGCTCTGAAGAAGACGCGTCTGGAGATGGACGAGGAGGGTGTCCCTCCCACCGCCCTACGCGAGGTGTCTCTCCTTCAGCTTCTCTCCCAATCCATCTACATCGTCCGCCTCCTCTCCGTCGAACACGTCGACAAGGTCCCCAAGTCCCAGAAATCCTCCTCCAACCCCCTCACCAAGCCCATCCTTTACCTTGTTTTCGAGTACCTCGACACTGATCTCAAGAAGTTCATCGATTCCCACCGCAAGGGTCCCAATCCCAGGCCCCTCCCTCCTCCCCTCATCCAGAGCTTCCTCTTCCAGCTCTGCAAGGGCGTGGCTCACTGCCACAGTCACGGTGTCCTCCACCGCGATCTCAAGCCACAGAACCTTCTCCTTGACCAGCACAAGGGTATTCTTAAGATCGCTGATCTCGGCCTCGGCCGCGCCTTCACCGTCCCTCTCAAGAGCTACACTCACGAGATCGTTACTCTCTGGTACCGAGCCCCCGAGGTTCTCCTTGGCTCTACCCATTACTCCACTGGGGTTGATATCTGGTCTGTTGGCTGCATCTTTGGTCAGTCACTCCACTCTTTCTCTCTATTCTAATTACTTTATGTGTCTTTGGATCAATGTTTGCAAAATTGATTTTGAATGTAATGGATTTTAGTTAAATTTCATTTTGAAGTACTGTGATTTGTGTTTCAATGTCTTTATTCCAAAAGTAAGTTAGTAGTAAAATTCAGTGTAAAGCTTTTGATTCAACACAAAAGTTATCTAAAATTGTTTAGTTCAAAATCAATTATTATGAACTCATCAAAGCAGACAAATAAACGTGGGCGTTTGGAAACCTGATGTAAAGAGAAAAACCATGTTAATTTTGCTTAAGGGGGAAACTAGAACTAGTTGAACTAATCACATACAAAATGTAGAACCAAACATGTTGTTTACTTCAGCATTTACCCAAAATTCTGTTATAACTAGTATTTCAATATGATTCTGGCTGAACCATCTAATGTGCACTCCCTAATCAATTCCTCGTCCTTTTGTTTGTTTCTCTGTGCAGCTGAAATGGTGAGGAGGCAAGCTCTGTTTCCGGGGGATTCTGAGTTCCAGCAGCTCATTCACATATTCAAGTATACCTAAAAACTTTTTTTATTTGTGGATAGATTAGCAGTCACATTTCTCTGCCTTTTCATACTCTGTTGATTCAACTACGGTGTTTTCTAATTTTTTTATCATTCAAGGATGTTGGGAACTCCAACAGAGGAGAATTGGCCAGGAGTTACTTCTCTGCGTGATTGGCATGTGTACCCACGATGGGAACCTCAGAGCTTGGCAAAGAATGTGCCTTCCTTAGGACCTGATGGAGTCGACCTTCTTTCGGTTAGTAATTCTATTTTCATCTCTTAAATGCTTTATGCTCCTCAATTCATATCCCTTCACATAAAATGCATACACATATATTCCTACAACAGAAACTTCAGTCATAACGTTGGGCTTCCGAATAGATTCTCTGTATCTTAGCCATCCAACAAAATCAAAATGTTTTAGTTTGCATTTTAATCGAAGGATCACACTCCAGAATAAGCAAAGGCACGACTGGACTTTGACTGCCTGTGTGACAATAGGTGTTCTATTTCATTTTCATTGCAATGTATGTTTCCCCCCAAATTAATTAGTAAAGAGGATGATAATCTTAAAATGCTGTGAAGTAACCTTAATGAAGTATAGATCTGAAATTTTGATGCAAATCTTGGGTTATGTATATACCTTAATACTTCAAATACCATATACCATCCCTATTTTGGGTTTTTTGGCGTGCACAAAGTCACTAGAGGCATATATGAATGAAATGGATGACATGGTTTCTAGTCCTATGAAAAATGGATAGGAGTTCAAGAAAAATATTAGAGAAAATTATTACAGTAATAAAGATTTCATAATAAATGATATCCTTGAAAAATTAGTTATAGATTGACCCCCAATTACATCTTAACATCTTTGGCTGGAGTTTGTTATATACCATATACTTGAATTTGTTTTTAGATTGAGCAGAATTACTTAGTATCATATGTAGCTTATCTCACTTGGTTGGAGTTTGTTATATAGCATGTACCTGATTTAGTTTTTAGATTGAGCAGAATTACATCGTATCATCTATGTAGTTTATTTCACTTGGTTGGTGTTTGTTACATAATATAATACCATATACTTCAAATAACTACCCTACATGCTATATTCACTTCCCCCTATTTCAACAATTTTTTTTTTCACCTGCAGAAAATGCTCAAGTATAATCCTTCTGAGAGAATATCTGCCAAGGCAGCACTTGATCATCCATACTTTGACAGTCTTGACAAGTCTCAATTTTAGTTATGCCTCTTAGTCAAAAGGTATTATGCAGAAGTGTCTGTCAAGCAGTATTATACAGCAGTGGATGAAAATTATTCATGGCATGGAGTTTATTTAAATATATGTCAAATTCAGCTTGTGTAATGTTTCGTCATCATCTTGGTGACATGAACAGTTCACTCTTAAGGGCAGTTCATGGTTGCCATGGTCTTTGTAGGACCCTTGAAGAACTTAATGCTCCTCAAAAGTTGTATTTTCTGTTGAAATTGAAAGGGATAGTCAATGACTATGATATTAGCTATCTTAGTGCATAATATCTTATGGTTTTAGGTTGGTTGTATTTTCTGTTGAAATTGAAAGGGATGTAATCTATGACTACACTAGTAACTATCATAGTGCATAATATTTTATGGTTTTAGGTTGGCCGTCAGTGATATTTAGAAGACGATTTCTTTTTAATGATTGCGGAGTAAAAACAAACTACAGGAAAACAGGGAGATATTAACAAATCGTTGTTAGAAGACGGTTTTATGGTTTTCAGATGTTACCACCTTATCTTCTGTCTGTGCAAGAATAAACCATTCATTAATTTCTTTTTTGAAGTATTACTCTCTTTTAAATGGTTCCTAAAGTTAAAGTGAAAAAATATATAACTAATCTTTTTAGTATCAGAAATCATGTTAGTTCTTTAAATGTTAAAAAATACTTCTAATTTTTCGAGTTTTATTAAAATTATCAAATTAAGAACTAAATTAATAAAAATTGAATAATTCAGAGATTACTTGGTATAGTTTCATTACTTCAAATCATTTAAAATTTTTAGGAAGATCAAGTTGATAGTTTATTCTTTTATGCAAATTGATAGTTTTGTTGAGCCAAAATTAAAGGTTAGACGGTAAACATCAACACCAATATTTTATTGACTACTTGCCCTTTTTCAGGTGTCATTTTCGATCCTCGCTTGAATAATTGATTTGCAAGGAGTAAATTCTTATTAAAATGTCATGTATTTTAGTCTTCTTATATACAAAACAATAGTAAAAGTTCTACTTTAATCCGACTTTTTAAATTCTCATGTATTGTAGTGTTTTTATATACAAAACAACATAGAATATGTAAAGGAAAAATGATAAAAGTAGGAATTTTGTAAAATCAGGAATGGAAATGACAAGTTTATAATTTTAAAGAGAAGACGCACAATTTGTAATTTCATGTACATTAGTGAGATATTATATGCTATTTTATGTTAGACTTTAATGTAAGGTGTATAGATAATGTATTTATTTTGATTTGAAATAATTTAATTTTACGAAGTACTTGAATTTTATATATATATATATATATATATATATATATATAACGATAATTGACACAAAATAAGAATATTTATGGTATTGTTCATGTTTAAGGTGGAGAAAATCCTGTGTTCAGATTCATACTTATATATGAGTAATAATTTTAATATATATTTAATAATTTCATAATTACATTAGGATTTAGACTTGAAATTGCTCATAATATAATTTTAATGTATTTTTCTATTTAATATTAAAAAAATATTATAGTTTATAATATTAATATGTAGAATAACATAAAGATTTTGGATCAATCGACAGGCAGTTAATTTAGCTTAACCAATGATCCCATTATCATATTCTAGTCTTGGATATAATACAAAGTTTGAATAAGATTATTTTCTATAAAAGATACATATAGTCTAAAAAAATGTATAAACAATAGTGTAGCATTAATACCATATTAAACTTTTACATATATGATCACATTGGTGACAATATTAACAGTGACGGTGGTGATAACATTGAAAGGATTATTATCAAATGCTAAAAAATTATGTTCTTTTTAAAACAAAATTAAATTTACATTTTTTTTTTGTTAAAATGAATGTAAAAGTATTTTAAAATTGAATTAAGAACCATTTTAACTTTATTTTTTACAAAAACCTATTTTGTTTTGAAAATTGTATTTAAACACCTAAAGCCATAAACTTGCCGACACGCCAAACGGACCTTATTAAATAATAAACCTATTATTTTATAAGTTAAGTAACAATTATCTATATTTTATAAAAATATCCAAGAATATTTTCTTTTTAGGATTGATATTCTTGAAAAAAAATTTAGTTAAAAACAGAAGTTCTGTTTTCTGAACGCCAGTTTAGAGTTATACACATTTGGTAAAGAACAAAGAGCTTGTTACAAGTACCCATTTGGTCCGGGTTTAATTGTAATGTTAGTCGTAGTTGGCTTAACAGTGTAAGTAAAAGAAACGCGGCTTCTTTTGGAAATTCCAATAACTCTAATGACCACTGGGGGACCAATCCTTCACAAAGCCGCAGACGGACAGAATATTACAACATCTTTTATACCAAGGGAACGAATCCATTTACATTTCAAACCTTCCTTGTTTTCATAAATTATAGTTTAAAATACAATGATATATCAAGTTAAAAACCTCATAAATGTCAAATGATGCTAGTAATTCTTTATATGGCAAATATAGTTATGTATATATGTGGTCCAAATAGAAAAATGAAAAAGAACTGGAAGGTTTTGCTGACGCTGTTGCTTAAGTCTTCTTTGAAGAATTGCATCCTCCATAATGGCATCTGTTATAGTTTCAAATTTCCCTGTTCAAGCGAAACTGCATGGCTCCTCAGCAAATCCCACTTTGGACTGTTTGGTATCATATATTACCCTTTGGTTCCTTTGCTGATAATTCCCAATAATAGCAGTGTCATATGCATCAGAAAGACTTGCAAGCGCCAAGCAAACTTGCGAAGCATCCTCTTTCACAACGTAGAATGTGCCAGTTGCATCCACCTTCAGCTCAGCATTGCCCTCAAAATGCATACTTATGGTCGGTATGCTCACTTCATCATACCCAGTGAGATTGAAACAAGTATCCAAAATTGAAAACCCTGGTGCTGAAGGGAAACCCGTGAACTGTTTCAAGAACTCTGCCTTCAAAGCCTTGTACACAGATGAGGGCAGTCTTGTGATCACTGTGCCAGAATCAATCAAAACCCCACCAGTGCCAACGTTTGGAACCTGCAAAGCCACACCACCAACATCTATGCCAGTGAGATTGAGAATATAGAAGTTGGATAGTTGTGGATTTGGAAGCATTCTGGTGTAAGTGATGGGAGTAACGTTCTTGAAAACTGAAGACTCATTACCCATAACTAATGACCCAGAAGCACCAGCTTCTGTCGTTGGTAAGCAGTATGAGAAAACTCCTCCAAATGTGGCATTGGTTTGAGATACCAATGAGAGGTAACTTCTTCCCAAGCCCATAAGACCAGAGACTCCTCCAAATAGACCTTTGTTGTTCCTACCACAACCAAATACAAAATCACTCACTGAAACACCTCCAAAACTAAGTTGTTCAACACCTAGCTCACCATTAGTGTAGGATCCATCACCATAGTTAACCACATAGTTACAAGTTGATGGATTACTTCCACATGCTCCTGTGTTTCCTGTGACAAATTGAAGAGACTGGCAGGTTGATGAATTGCATGAAACTAATTGATAGGAAGAGGAGGTAGAAGGTTTGAATATTGGTCCTTGTTGGTTATAACATGACATGCAGGGCTCACATTGGACCCAGGTTAAGTCGCTTCCAGTGTCAATTATCACAGTCACATTCGTACTACCCAATCCCATTGTCACTATGTAGTTTAAGGTTTGCAAGTTTATACCAGAAGATAGTGGTATTTGGGTTTGTGAAGCTTCTACATTATGGCTGGAGACTACTCTTCGAATTCTGTTTTGCATTGAACGAACGCGAAGATCATCTAATATTAACTGCTTCTGAAGCCTTCTGTTCCAATCAATTTTCTTCTCTGAGCAGTGTCCTCTGTCCTTCATTTCCAGTATAATAGCACCTTTCTCCTTTCCTGAGAATTCAGATTATAAGGGATTTCACTTCTGAACTAATAAAACCACAGAGGCTTAAACTTTTAATTTGAAGAACACTTTATCAATAGAAAACAGTATTATCCAAAGTTATATTAAAGTCAAGACATGCTTTGTCAAAGGCAGTAATCTCTTCTTTAAGACTTTGACAAAGAGAGAGAGAGAGACCAATGGTGAGATTTTTCTTTTTCTTATATTCTAACAGTAAAAAGAAGAGTAGTTTTCATTAAAAGTATTATTAGATCCAAGGAGAAACATGACACAAAGCTCCGAAAAACAAAATCTATGAACTTAAGCATTCCCGCTAAACTCACTTGATTCCGGGAGGAGGCAAGCCTGGTTACCAAGTTGGTGTTTCTTCTGCAACGTTTGCACGTTGAATATCTTCTTCTCTTCAAAGGAACTCACTCCGTTTGCATTGATGAGGAGGCACAGAGAAAGAAGGGACAGAAACAGAAAGAATGGCAACATTGCCGGTGCCGTAGCCATTAATGGAAAAGAATGACGGAAAAGTTAAAAGGAAGCTAGCAAGGGAGAGAGAGTGAGTAGAGTAGGAGTGTTGAAGTTGAAGGCCTAATGAAGGATATTCATAATTGTAAGTGGTGTATTTTAGCATGAGAACAAAAGAGGAAGTGGTGGCTTTTAGACCCCACTTGTGCATGAGGAATTATTGGGGTTTCACGTGCAAATAATCAGAAAAGAAACACAAGTGTTCTGTTTGGTGGGTCGATGGACTTTGGATTTTCAATCATCTTATTGGCCTCTTAAGCCATTTTAGATAAGACCCAGTTCCCTTCAATGTTACAACTTTCCCACACTACATGAGAGCCACAATCCACACAACTAATACACTGAATTTTTTTTGTAAAAGCTCTCTTATTCAATTTCCTTAAAATCTAAAGTACATAAATTTATTTTAATTTATGAGAAAATTCAATTAATTTTTTTCCTATAAATATTTATGAAAAAAATTATCCAACCTTAGTGTGTCCAGGGCCTCCTGCCAATGTCTCTTACTGATATGTCTTTTTTGAATCTGGAAAACATGACATGTTCCAATGTCTACTAGCTCTGTCTTTATTCTTTTTTCTACGAGAAAACAGAAAACGTACAGCGTAATCAGTTTTGAGAAAACGATACGTGAAACAGTTCCACATCAAACCAATCAATTTAGTGGCATTTCTTCTGGACTTTATAGTGAAAATTGATGTGTTATATTTGTTCTTCCGAAACATAGGCACTTGTGACTCAAAACGGAGTTTAATTTTCTAAATTTCTGCATTCCAACGAAAACAATTTAATATTGGTAGCTTTATATACAGTATATTTCTCTAGCATGATTGTCTTTTCCTATAAAATATCCCGTGCCACTTTTTTTTATCAAACGCAGAAATATATATATATATATATATATATATATATATTTTTTTTTTTCTTTTTTTTTTCTTGCACACAGGACATATCAGTAGGTATGGAGCAGGCTATGTCTTTTACATTCAGCAAAGACGATTTCGGAAGAAAACAAAAAAGTAAATTTCTAGCTGAAGTGTTGGAATGTCAGGAAAAGTATCACACCTAGGATATCTAATTGATGTAAGCATTGCATAACTGGTTAGTTGTTTAGACATGATTAGCAGTTTGCTTTATTTTTTGATTGACTTAGATCAATACCATGTTTACTAGTGGTGACAAATAAGTAATAACTGTAGGGGTGAATTTTTTTAGCACATCTTACTTTGATTATTTTTCTAATCAGAGTCTAGTAAGATTATTTGCTTTGATCACACTTGTCTAATTCAGTTTTGTTAATGGTCGTACATGAAACAGCATATCCGTGTAAAAAAAAGTTTGAATGTAATTATCATTTTCTTATTTTGTTAGATTTGTAATTATGATTTTTTTAATTTTAAAATTAAAATATTTGATATTTTTTTTTAAAAAATGTGTAATTTTAATTCTTCCATTTTAAAATAAAGATATTTAATATTTTATTTTAAAAAAATTATAATTTATATTAAAATATCAATTTTATCTTTATTTTATTTCTTTTTTTATCCAATTGAACCTTTAAATATTCATTTTAGATATCATCATAAAATGATTTAATTAAATATAAAATATAAAATAAAATAAATAAAACATAGAAAAAATTAAATATTAAACTAAACTGATAAATTTTTTAAAATAGGAGAGTTAAATTATAGATTTTATAAAATATAGGATCAATATTTGTATTTTAAAATATGATAATTAAAATTATGAATCTTTTAAAATAATAGACTAAATATTTCAGTTTTAAAATAGATAATCAAAATTATGAATTGAATAAAATAAAGAAATCAAAATTACATTTAATAAAAAAAAATTACAATATAAAGCTGCTACTGCTGAATTCCTTTTAAGTCCAGAGTGATGGCTGTCAATATTATTCTGGTATGCATGTAATTTGGTTAATATCTTTTGATTTATTAGTGCTTGTCTAATTAATCCAATTTTGTAAATGGTCACAACTTGTATAATACCATATCTGAAATAAATCCAATCGAAAACTGCCGTTATGGCAGGGACGAGGGAGACCGTTGAATTGTAAGATACTTATATTTTAACTGTAATGAAAATGACTCATACAAAAGTGTTTCTATTTTTTATGAGTGGTAAATACGTTAAGAAATAAAATACGGTTGCAGGGTTTATATTGAATAACTCTTGCGGCCTAAGGATTTATAATTGGGGAATGGAAAATGGTTGTTGTCTGAGTTGGAGTTTGGTTTCCACGGAGCCTTTTTAACGAGTGATGCCAGTACCCATTAGTGTTTATTTAGGGAAGAACTGGTGGATTATTCTTATGAAGATATGTATATTTAATTTAGATATTGGTTTTTTAGGTCCAATGTCATTTGAGATAGGTAATGGCGGCTAATTCTTTTGTCCAACTTGCTAAGCATTGAGGCAGTTGGATTTGGCTAGATGATTCTCCAGACTTTATGATCCATTTCCTATCTTTCTTCACCAATAAAATATTTTTCTATTTTTTAAAATAAATAATAGAACTAATAACTTGATTATACTTTTTTCTCTCTATACAAGTATGTTTTTTCATAAGTAATCTTATTTAAAATACTATCCGACACTAAATATTTATAAATTTCAGCAAAGACTAAAACCTTAATTATACTAGTAACAGTATCATGAGATAACCAAGTCAAGAACCTAACTCATCTAACATTGCTTTATATGATAAATATAATTTTTGTTATTTTTAAAAAGGTCAATATACTTTTTATAAATTATGATTTTTTAATAGAAGGCGGTATAAAAACTTTCTATCCATACATTTGCACTTATCTTTGTCAGTCGTTCAATGTCTTGTCTTTTTATTTGACATCATGTATTCTGTATTTTTTTTTTATCTATTTAAATATATCTCAAAAACATTTCTACTTGTAGCATTCTTCTCTAATTAAAGTTATCAGCTTCTTTGATTAAGGAAAAAGCATACGCAAGTATGCAACTGTATATTCCTATAAGACATACTTTGGATTTCCATCACCATCGACTTAAGATAAAAAAAAAAAGAAAAAAGTACCAAATTATGATTTATGATGGACTTGGAAGACTTTGCAGACGTGACCCATCGGAGGCTCATAAATCAATGTCTTGCTTCGTCTTCTTTTTATGCTAATTAATGCTTGTACTGATACAGTGATACTAATTAATTACTCAATTACAAAACTGCAAACTTGGTTCATCCTAAGATTGAGGCCTCCTATTTTTAAATTCAAAAGCAAATGGAATAATGTGGGTCTAACATGAATTATCTCATTTACGGATTTATCGATGAATCATCCATTTTTATCTATAATAGCAGGTCATTTACTGGAAAGAAAACAAAAAAAAAATTGATAACACCAAAAATAAAATATAATATTTTAATAGAGAAATGTTACCGGGTGAATAGGTTGCAGGTTTCAAATTACAAACTGATTACTTGTTGAACCGGTAGAAAAATTAAATTTTTTTTATGATATATACACTGCCTGTGCCGTCCGATGACTTGTTATTCGTCAGTCTTTTTCATTTTTTTTTAATTTGTTTCGTTCATTTTAATTTGTTAATTCCTTCCAAATTTTAAACCACAGAACCATCAACATGATTTTGAATTCAATCGAAACAAACAGATAATGAAATGAAAAAAAAACCATTTACAGAAGTGGTAATTGTTTTTTTATGTTTCTTTCATTTTTTTACTTGTATATTTTCATTTTTAAAACGTTATTTTATAACTTTTTTCCTTTTCTGAAACTTTTTTTTGTATTAGAATATATTTTTGGAAAACTATTAAAAATATATATATATTATTTGATTAATTTGTTTGTCAAATTTATTTGATAAATATTATAATTTTCGTTAATTATGATAATTACGTTTTATGGTAGTAGTTGTAAAATTAATATAAAATATATATTTTTGTAATAACACATTTAAGTTTAATTTAAGTTTAATTTGATAAATAAAATATAAATTAAATTACTATATTATATTAGATAGTCATATTGAATTTATTAAATTAAAATATAAATTTTATATAAACAAATCATACAAAAAAAAACTATAAATTATTTTAAATTAAAAAAATCAATTAACAAAATAAAAAATAGTTATAGATTTTCAAAAAATATTTAAAAACATAAAAATAATAAAATTAATTAAATAAAGTCTATTAATATATAACGACTTTAAAGTCGTATATACGGTTACGACTTTAAAGTCGTATAAGACTACTAAATGCACCTCCATGTTTGATTAACACCTTAGCATTCACTACTGGCATTTGAACCATCCCTCCTGCACAAGCATGTCATAGCTGAGAATCCAAACACTTCTCCAGCACCTCTTTCAATTTCTCCTTTGACTCCATCATACAGTAACTTGTTCTCGCTGTTAATTCTACAACCACATAAATGGGTGGTTCACGGGTGATTAAATAACCAAAAAATTATAATTATAAAACAATTATGAAATTAATAAATATAATAAATCAATTAAATTAATATATATATATATATGGGTAATTAAAATATTTAATAAATTTGTTAAGATATATTTTATATATATGTAAATGGATATTAGAAAATATTATTTCTAGCATATATTTGTTTGATTTATTAATTTTGTTTAGGAAATGTTAATAATATAATCTTATAAATAATTATTTTATAAATAATGTTCAATTAAAAAATTCATTAACAAAATAAAATATAATTTTATATTTTTTAAAAATGTTTAAAATTTAATATTAATAAAATTACTTAAAACTAATATAAAACAAATTAAAAACATACGTCCGACTTTAAAGTCGTAAAGTGGATTACGACTTTAAAGTCGTAACAACTTACTTGACGCACCTTCCTTTTTTCATAAGTTACTACGATTTACGAAAATTACGATTTACGAAAATTATGGTTTCTGTTAATTTTTTTTCTTCCTTTTCTATTCGACCCTTTCATCACGATTGTTTAAAATTTAATATTAATAAAATTACTTAAAAGTAATATAAAACTATTATGTAAACTGGAACCCGTTACGGGGAAAATAATGGTACATAGTCATAAACTAATCAATTATACTATCAGAAATTTTTAACAAGAGCTATGCTATGGCATGCTATGCTATGCTCTTTGTTTGTTTTATTATTACTTATTAGCACCTTGAACCATGGAAATTGACTAATTGTTGCAAAGGCTATTGTGACAGCTGGGTTAACATGCGCACAAGATATTTGCCCATATAAAATGGATTACGACTTTAAAGTTGTAAAGGCTTTGTTTGATTTATTAAATTATTTTGTTTATGAAATTTTAATAATATAATCTTATAAATAATTATGTTATAAATAATATTCAATTAAAAAATTTATTAACAAAATAAAATATAATTATATATTTTTTAAAAATGTTTAAATTTAATATTAATAAAATTATTTTAAAAAAGGTAATATAAAACTGCACCTACGACTTTAAAGTCGTAAAGGATTTCCAAGCAAACTACTACTTGACGCACCGCTTTTTCATAAATTGCTACGTTTA
>PYAF01002035.1:319816-339931 GCA_007407185.1 Glycine tomentella | reverse complement strand
TTATAAATAATATTCAATTAAAAAATTTATTAACAAAATAAAATATAATTATATATTTTTTAAAAATGTTTAAATTTAATATTAATAAAATTATTTTAAAAAAGGTAATATAAAACTGCACCTACGACTTTAAAGTCGTAAAGGATTTCCAAGCAAACTACTACTTGACGCACCGCTTTTTCATAAATTGCTACGTTTAACTTTTTTCATTTTTTATTATTATTTTTTTCCTTCAGGTCATCAACCGGCATTTTTCGGTCAAAATGGGTGGTTCACTGATGAGTCCGTAAAAGCGGTGGTTCATGTTAGAATCGACCGCTCTTATAGTAGTACTATGACTAGACACATAGCCGAACTATTCTTACCATATTATACACGAGCTCATTAGAAACTGATATAAATATCGCTGTGACTTTGTTCGTTTGGATTACTTACAACTACTTGTCAATCGATGGGGTTGTATTCTCAAACTCTGGATTAAGCCACCAAAATTTTCTCTAGTTATTTTCATAATAATATATTTAATATATTTCAAGGATGGATTCTAAGGTGAAGTCGTGTAATTAGGGACTCATTGGTGAATCTCCAAATTTACCTGTGATAACATGTTTGTAATCGGAAGAAAAAATGAAAAACAAATAAACAACACAAGAAAAAAAAGATAAATTATATTTTAATAGAGAAAGATTACCGATTTATTAGGTTACAGGTTTGAAATTAAAAATAGGTGACTTGTTGAACCGGTAGAAAAATTTAATTCATTTATATTTTTTTTATGATAAATTTTTTTTTGAGTAATCTCTGTCACAACTCCCACCACCACCATCACGCCAACAACCTGCCTGTGCCGTTGCTGCCACTCTCGGATCAATTCTTCTTTGTTTTTCGTCATCTGTGCCTCTTCTTCCACCTTCACTACCGTTCAAATACCAATGGGTTTTCTGGATTTTTTTCTGATCCACTCCACTTGCCAACCCCCTACCACCAGTCCACCACCATTCTACTGTTGTTTTCTTCATTTTAATTTCTCAATTCCTTCCAAATTTTAAACCAGAATCATTTGTCAACATAATTTTGAATTCAATCCAAACAGATTATCATTCTTTTTTTCAATTTTCTGCAGAAAAATGCAATGAACAATAGAGGGAAAATGAAAGAAATAGAAGAGGGGCAGCAGCGGTGGGAGGTTACAACTTTGAAGTCGTAATGCTTTTCACGACTTCATTTATTTTTTATGTTACTTTTAAATTTTTAACTTTTTTATGTTCATTTTTTAAAATCCTTATTTTATTAGTTTTTCATTTTCTAAAACTTTTTATATATTTGTTAACTTATTTTTTTGAATTTATTTAATTTCATTTAAGATTAGAATATTATTTTAAATGCTTTTATTAAATAGATTTTAATATTATTTTATTTAATATAGTTTATAAATTTTTGATATATTTTTATCTATTATTTTATTTAATATATTTTTATATTTATGTTTACTTTAGAATATTCTATTTACATATTATGTAAAATTTTAAAAAATTAAGTTTGAAAATTGTCCTCTTAGGATTTTATAAGACTTTAAACTATTTTTTTACTTTTATAATTATTAACACAAAATCATTTATAATTATTAAAACTCAATAAATTAAATAACCAAAAAATTATAATTATAAAACAATTGTGAAATTAATAAATATAATAAATCAATGAAATTAATATATGTATAGGTAATTAAAATATTTAATAAATTCATTAAGATATATTTTATATATATGTATATGAATATTAGAAAATATTATTACTAGCATATATTTGTTTAATTTATTAAATTATTTTGTTTAGGAAATGTTAATAATAAAATCTTATAAATAATTATTTTATAAATAATATTCAATTAAAAAATCCATTAAAAAATAAATTATAATTATATATTTTTTTAAAATGTTTAAAATTTAATATTAATAAAATAAATTTAAAAAAAGTAATATAAAACAAAGTTAAAAAGTAATATAAAACAAAGTTTTTAAAGTCGTAAAGTGGATTACGACTTTAAAGTCGTAACAAGTTACTTGATACACCCCCCTTTTTCATAAGTTACTATGGTTTCTATTAATTTTTTTTCTTCCTTTTTTATTGGACCCTTACATCACGATTGTCGTCGTTCTTTTGCAACTCCCACCACCAAGCTTGCAGGACTCACTGTTTTCATCGAAAATGACCATTAGCAAAAACCTGCAAGTCCAAGGGAGAAAATGCCAAAATTAAATCACATTCGATCCGTTGGTGCTGGCCTAGCTACTATTCCTATGTTTCTGCACAGAAAACTACAGTTAACATTCGATCCAAATGACTGAATGAGCAATGAGAAATGAGAAATGACAAAGACCACATCAAACTACCTCAAACCACCGCTTTCCTCCACAAGACCTTCACTGTAATTAAGAAAATAACCAAAGGAAAAGGCATGGTTGACCAACAAAGGGAAGGATACAAGATCTCTTTTTTTAATACATTTTTATTTTATTTTATCCTTCCTTCAACTCCTCCATTGTCAAATCCCGCAATCTTTCTTCAACTCCTTCGTCACCATTCTTCTGCTGCAACTCAAGTATGAATCTTCAGATTTCATCTCAAATTCTAAATCTCGCTATGGCGAGGGAGAGAGGATTTGGTGAAATCCGCAAGCTTGACCGGGGTGGAATGATCGGAGACGATAGAGACGCACCAGACGGGATGAGTTGGTGACGGCGAGTGAAGATCATCGACGTGGTGGTGGGTAATTGTCGATTGAAGTTTGTCTAGAAAAGAAAAAAAGAAAGCAAACAGAAGATGAAGACAACAGAGAAAAAAGAGAAAAAAAAATACTTAATATTTTTTATTTTCATTTTTGAAATAAAAAATATTTTTTTTTGCTTCCGATAAATAACCTGTTATCACAGGTAAAAAGCTGTTATTCACGCGTGAATCCCTATTTGCACCCCTTCACCTTAGAATCCACCTATTTCAAGATTACATTTAAACACATGACCAACTGTCTATTTTAGAATTTATGCAAGTATCAAGGACCAGTTTATTTTACGAATAATTTTTTTAATCATGAATATAAAAGGAAAAAAATAATCCCGATTTGTTATGAAAAATAATGAACCTCATGTATACTTTATTTTTGGTCAGTCATAATTTCAACTTTAAATAATATTTAATTTTGATGAAAGGAATAAAAAATATTTATCCTATAAGATATGACTCACTTTTGATGAGAACAATACATTTATACTTTTGTTACCATCCACTATCCTCTTAATGCTCACTTTATGTATGTTTTTTTGGATAAAATATAATCATGAACTGTGATGGTTGTAGTGACATTTTTGGGCATTGTTTTTCTAAATTTTTGTATGAATTATTACAATTGAACATACTTTCAACACAGTTGTATATTTTTTTAACAAACTTTAACAACAAAGATATTTCAATAATTATTATATATATTCTTAGAAAGAAAATGTCAAACAAACACATGTTTCAAATATTCTTGGACATATAAAAAACAATTTCAATAATTTTTAATAATTAATAAAACACGTTTTTTATATAATATGCCCGAGTATAATATTACCATGTTTATTCCGTACGATAATATTCACATGAAAAAAAAATTATCCCCGAATCAAAGGCGATTTAATAATTTAGGTACACCATAATTGCACAAAATCACAATCTTAATGATTCAATTGTTTACACTTAAACTGCGAAATAGCGTAAATGAATATAGTAAAAGAGGTTAATTTATATAACATACCGAATCAAAATTTAAATTTCTATTAAAATAAATACTAATTTTAGCATCTAACTTGAAATTTTAAGTCTATGCTACATCATCTTGGTACCATAAAAAGTACACCATTCATTAGATATTTTACTAGGGGAACTATTAACGGTGCTTATGCAAACTTCACGGCAGGACAGTGGAACTAATTATGACCATGCAATCTGATCTGATGCCCCCTTTTATTTTAAAGGCTTCCGAGTATTTTCGATAAGTGGATAGTATCATTACGACTTACGAGTAGTGAAACTTTTTTTAAAATATTTAATGTAACTCTATATTTAAAATGTAAACTCAAATTTACTGATAAGCTGTACCATTCTTTTATCAATCAATTAATAATTCATACGGTCGCAGTTCGGCCATCTGATGCCATTTTCTTAAAAATGAAAAAATAAGCAACGAGACTCAATTTACCAAATAACAAGGGAAGAAAAAGAGATAAAAGCTAAAAGGGAAGGAATAGGTGTTTTAATTGTTTGCAGGTGCACTTACAACTGTGCATCGCAATTTGAAAGGCTTTGCTACTACCATAGGATAAAATGTTAGATATTTTGACTTTATAGAAATAACGACAGTCACAAATATTCCATTAGTTGTTTTATGGTTGTTGTTATTTTTATCATCGAAATCTGCAAAAAAGAGTGAATGGCTACCTAGAGTTATCAGCAGACAACTTTTGGACTCTGCAGGTTACTCCTTGTTGTGATTCAATCTTATATGAAAATAAAGTTGATGTCCCTGCATACTAAACACGACACATTTTGAATGATCTGTCTCTGACATCATTACAGAATATATGGGGTTGTAGATGGAATTTCATCACTGTGCCAAACACAATGAGTATATGTGAAAGTGGAGAAAATTGATAGGCCTTTGAGATCCAGAAACTAGAAAATGACAAGTACATATTCAAGAAGTGCCTTCTACACAGCTCATCAGCCTCCAACTAGTTTGGTTAAAAATTCTGATCCTCTTAAAATAATCCATTTTGCTTTAGCTGTAAAGCATAAAAGAATACAATAAGAGAGTTAAAAAGATGGAGGAATGGTCAAAACATTTATCATTGACAGAGTCATACTTCATCTTCCTTAAGAATTTGGAATTTTATACATTTAATTTTGCTTAATATTCTTATTTGATTTATAATTAAGGTAAATTGCAAGCTTTGGTAGGAAAGGTGCTCATGGCAAACCATGTGTGTTAATAAAATGGAGTAACATGTAATGATTGATGGACCAAAGAAATATTGCAAATATTGCAGCATTCCGTAAACCAAACGTTGAAATGAAGTACCTTCCCATACTTGAAAAAGGACGCCCACTTGTAATTTGTATAAATTAATTCGCTCTCAAACGGATTAATATATGTTAATTGTTTTTTGTTTTATATTTGGTAAAAATAAAACAAAGATAAGAGAGGCGTATGATATAACGAATAATATGATGAAAAGAAGTTTTAAATTGATACTATAAAATAATGTTACTGAATAATATATTTTTAATATATTCGGCGTAAAAATATTCCGTATTTGAACTAGGAATTTCAATCTAACAATGTTATATATTCAAGAAGTGCATATGAAGTCGGCTACGAATTCTCAAACTTTAGCTAACCTCTTTCGACAACTTGTTCCACTTGGATTTGTTGACTTAATTTTATGAGGTCTAGTTGATATGCCATTTTTCTTTTAGTTTAAGCAAAAGTTTATAATAAATCTTATAGTAATAAGAAGAGGGTGTGAGACAAGAAAAATAAATAAATAAAGTTAAAATATGTTGTAAGAAATTAAATTGACACACTAATTATTTTTGTTGAAATTTAATAATTGACTCGAGAGAAAAATATCCATTTTGATTTGATATTCGATAACATTGACCATTTTCCATTTCCCTTTCCTAAGCTGTGATTCTTCTTCTTTAGGACGGTCATGGTCATTCTAACAAATGTAGCCCCCTCCACTATCTTTATAATATTTATTTGTTATTTTTATTTTCATCATTCAAAATTTGCAGCACGTTTACCCTTGCCTCTTTCTACTATTATACAATTTTTTTAGGATAACGAAAACAAAATACGTTTTTTTAATTTTTACTACACTTTTTTTTCTTCAAAATAAGTAAGTTAAACAAAAAATCAATAAAAAAAGAAGAGGTATGCGGCAAATCCCTTTAGAAAATGAGGGTATTCCCACATTACTTTTTTTCCCACTCACTTACCCAACTTTTTATATTTATAATTTAAAATAAAACAAATTGCAGTGTTTTGCTAAAGCAGAAAGAGAAGTAGATGAGCATGGTTTGGAGGGCGAAGTTTATCCATTTAGGATAGATAAAGGAAACTTATAATATAATATAATTAACAAGTTACATTATCCAGAAAAGCATATATGGTAGGACCCACCTCACGAGCTTACGTGTTCAACCCTCCCACCAGATCCCTCCACCATGCAACTACAGCGAAGAAGGTTCATGAACCGGGTCCCACATTTAATCCATTCACATCACGTGATGCCACGTGCCTCCCAGACGGCACCCAACTACGCCGTTTCGCACCGCGAATTACATTCCTAAATATGCCCACAATAGGAGACAAAAGAAGCACCATATCTGGAGGGCATATTTGTCATTCGTGTCTTGACTTGACCCAGCTGTCCTGTTTTAAATACGGCGTCGTTTCGTACGCGGCACGTGACAGTCGGCCATTGAAGAAAGAGAAGAAACATTGGTTTTCCTAGGCGCCCGCCATTGCCAAAGAGAAGAGTGCGAAACGAGAAGAAGAAGAAGAAGAAGAAGATTTCTCATTTCTCGTTCTGAAAATCGGAGTTCAACGCTATTATTATATTTGTGATATCTTCTATCTGATTCAGCATCATGGTTCAGCTAATGAGGTCTGATACGGATAATCACTGTCTGAAAAAGGTGAAGTTGGAGGTTCAAGATGAAATCCCCCCTCTTCACACCCACAAGCGACCAAAATTGGAATCTCCCCCTAAGGTTTCATATTTCTTACTAAAGAGTGAATTTTTATCTATTTCTCTGAAGCCCATCATCAATTTCTTCTTTGGGTAGTTTGTTTTTGTTTTCTAACTAACTCCCACTTGTTTTTTTTTTTTTTTTTTTTGAAGCAGTGTGGTTCAAGTGACGAATCCCTTTTAATCCCACCAGCTTCATACAATCCCTTGGATGAGCCAAGCCCTTTGGGTTTGCGTCTCAGGAAGAGTCCCTCCCTTTTGGATTTGATTCAGATGAGGCTCTCCCAACAAGAGGAATCCAAAAAGAAAGATCAAAAGGCTTCTTCTTCTGCTGCTGCTGCTGCTGCTGCTGCTGCTGATTCTAAACTCAAGGCCTCCAATTTTCCTGGAACCATTTTGAAAATTGGGACTTGGGAGGTACGCTCGTAGTTTCGAAGAATAACATACAATACAATACAAACAAACATGATGTGATATTGTGATTGATGTGCATATGGTAATTTTTTGCAGTATAAGTCTAGATATGAAGGAGACTTGGTGGCGAAGTGTTACTTTGCGAAGCATAAACTTGTATGGGAAGTCCTTGATGGTTGTCTTAAGAATAAGATTGAAATCCCATGGTCTGATATCATGGCTATCAAGGCTAACTACCCTGATGATGGACCAGGCACGCTAGAAGTAGTGGTAAGTGGTAACAATCATAGACCACCCCCTTTCTTTTTCTTTTAATTGTTGTTATTAGATAGATTAGACTTGAAATCACAATTATCTTTGGCACTAAGTTGTTGTTCCTGTTGTTTGTTGTAGCTTGCAAGAAGACCCTTGTTTTTTAGGGAGATCAATCCACAGCCAAGGAAGCATACCTTATGGCAGGCAACTTCGGACTTTACTGGTGGACAAGCCGGCATAAACAGGTAGGTGCTATTATATTAGTGCTCTGGTCTTCTTTTTGGTGGTTTTTTTACAATGACTCCTTTGTGATGCAACTCTGTATATTGTCATAGGCGACATTTTCTGCAGTGTCCACAAGGATTGCTTGGCAAGCATTTTGAGAAGCTCATTCAGTGCGATCCCCGTCTCAACTATCTAAGCCAGCAGCCGGATTTGGTGTTGGATTCTCCGTATTTTGAACCTGGAACAACTTCAATCCACGACCACATTGAATCTAGTGATGGTTTTGATAGAAAAAGCGAAGAGCGATCTGGTGTTTTTGGATTGCAGGATGTGGAGTCAGGATCTGCAGTTCAATCATCTTCCTCAAAAAGTGAACATAACCTTGGTAAAGCTGTTGAAAATGTTTCCCAAGAAATTACTTCACCTAGCTCAGGTAATTGCTTCTCTTTTTTTTTTTACATCATCTGGAAATTTGAATTCAGTATGATGGTAAATGCACCTGTTCGTTTATCCCATCCATCCAACTTACAGCATTTGTCTTGATATTCGTCTATCAACATGGTATAAGTAAAACCCAACTTTTTTACTCTATTTACTGCCTACGTTTATCTCAAATATTACTTGGAAACAAGAAAGCCATAGTTAAAAAATGCCGAGTCATTGGTGCAGTTGCATCATATGTGATCCGATATTCTTGCGTATATAATGTCAAGGGATTATGGCAAAATGTCTTGGGACGTTTTAACTCGACCCACAATCCGAATTGGGGAGGGAAATTTTATTACCTCTCACGTGTTCCTTTGGCGGTGAATTGCTATTAATGAATAAGTTTTAAATTGATTCTCAATTTCTTTTAAAATTGTTACCACTGCACTATATAACAAGGAAATCATTTCGCTTTAGCAATTATTTGATAGTGTATTTTTTTAAGGTGATATGTTATAACACGCGTTTCTTTTTTTATATTATGCATTTCTTACGTCTAAGTAAGGTAAGGTTTCAACTTTCAACTACCGCCTTTATATTCCGCCTTACTATATAAAGAATACGATACGTGTGTAAAATGTGGATCATATTATAATCATTCTACATGCCTGGTGTTATCATCATCCAAATATTATACTAATGCCGTGTTTATCACGCGCAGTGATGAACATCCATGCAATGAAAGATTTCAGGAGTAGAGGAGCTGAAACATTGAAGTTTCTTAGTAATTTGGATCAGATCAAATTGCCTGGACTTCACCCTTCTATGTCAATGGACGAAATGGTAAGCCACATTGGACAGTGCATTTCAGAACAGATGGGATCTGACAATCCGAATTTCGCTGGTGACAACCAGTATAGCAGATCTATTCTGGAAGAATTTACTCAGTACTTGTTCAATGACTCTCAACATGCAACTGCCTCCGATGAACAGCGTGTGATGTTAAGGGTGAACTCACTTTACTGCCTTCTGCAGAAGGATCCTTCTACAGCAGAAGACATGACCAAAAATGGCAATAGTCTGGGAGATGCAAATGCCTTGTCAAGGGTGAACTCACTATACTCCCTTCTGCAGAATGCAGAAGACGCAATGACCAGAAATGGCAATGGTCTGAGAGATGCAGATGTGATGTCAAGGGTGAACTCGCTATACTGTCTTCTGCAGAAGGATCCTTCTACAGCAGAAGACACAAACACAATGACAAGAAATGGCAATGGTCTTGATGCAGATGAGGGTGGAAAAGTTGGTGCGAGTAACTCTAACACCACTGAATTGTCACAACCGTGCAAAACTAAAGTGCCTGATTTGGAAGTTCAAGCGGATGATGCTTCTGGCTGCAAGCAGGGGGGGACTGGTATGGCCAGGAAGGAATCAGCTGGCGATTTGCTTCTTAATCTTCCAAGAATCGCATCTCTGCCTCAGTTTTTGTTTAACATGTCCGAGGATTCTGTTAATAAAGTTAGATAGATAGTAACCATCTTTCAAAACTTGCAAGAAACACAAAAAGCTATATTATATATATAGTCTTCAACAATGTGAATATTGTATATCTGCAGTTTTACTTGCGTGGGATTCAGAAATTTACATTGATGATGAATCCCAACAGACATGACGGGACACTGTTTTCAGCTAAGCAAAAAATAAGTGGGAATATAAATAAATAAAATCTATGGAACGCGTGTGACAAAATCCTTCGTGGCTTCTTTATTATAAAGTCTTGACATGTTGCAGCATAAAATGGTAACAGGCCGGCAGATGAAAATAATCTCGACTGTGATCTTTATTTAATTGAGCCACTGAATCAACTTGGAAAGTATCTAAATTACAATACTCTTTTATAGCTTAAAAGAGTAACAAGATATAAATAAACAACCACACTGTCACCAGAAGATTTACAATTTTTTTTTTTTTTTTTGAGATAAACGAATAGTTTGCTCATTGCGGTTGGATCTATTTCCCCCCAAATACTACTATATGCACTCTAATTAATAACTGCAGAGACATCCGACATGCGCAGCCAACTAGACATGACGAACAAAACCTACAAAAAGAATCTAATACACACAAGCACACACTGGGTATAATAGTAAACTTTAAGGTTCATCCGGGCCTTCATCTCCCATTTGTTCTGCTTCTTGTAACATGTTCATAAGCATGTTCACTTGTTCTTGAAGCATTGCATTTTCTCTTTCCACTCGAGCACGTTTGCTTTTTTCATCCACAAGCTGGAGTTGCAAGTGCTCTAGACACCGTGAATCCTCCTCCAGCTGTTCATTTAGCCCATCAATTTCCCTGTCCTGCAAGAAACAATAACAACAACAACAACAAAATGAGCAAGTGGCTCAGTATAATTGTGTCTTTGTTTGGAAGTGAAGGTGTTGAGGAAACTTGGAACCTTTCTGTTCATTTCTTGGATGGCAATCCTTCGCATGCTTTCAACAACATCGACATTAACAAGCTTTCTCTTCTTGCCAATCAACCAGCCCTTTGGATAGTTTGCAGACTCAAAGTCAGGGGGAGGAAGTAAAGACTCAGCCGAGGGTCGTCGGCCATTAATATTTATTATGGGTTCTAACGGTTCAAACAGGGCCTTTCGGCGATCGGAAATCGGAGTCGTGTTCTGCACCTCCTCACCAGAAGGTGGAGGAGGAGGAGGAGTATCTTCCTGCTTGCTGGGTGGTTTATTAGCAGTATCTTTTGATACCTCTAAATTCCTCCCGCTAGCTGTGGGGAACAAGTTACCATTTTTTGCACAACAAAGGAAAATAAAATGGAAAACCTTTTCTGCTCTAAGTTGTTAGCAAAATATTCATATCTATTGTACTCAACAAATGTATCCAATGATTACTACACGACGGACATAGTTAATGAGTAAACACCGCAAAGTTTAAGACTATCACAGTTTCAATTAATCACAGTTTAAGACTATCATTAGTTCTTTCTTGTAAATTAAAAAAAAAAAAACTCAAATACATTTATCACATACAGATTAATTGTGACCACATAGACACGTAGTGGTCTAAAACTTCCTAATAATTTCTCATCTATCATAGTTTCCAAGATGAAAACTGTGGTTAGTGAGATATAGTATCGATTTTGATCAGATGAATCACGTTCTAACGTTTCTTAAATAATGTATAAGCCAACATAGACAAGGTAACTAATAAGGAGTTGCACCGAGGTAAATAGCATTTAAGTCATCAAAACTATCATTATGTTGTCCCCTCCCTAGTATATTCTATATCCTTTTGAAGACAAGTTTCCTCGAGAGAGTGGTCATAAAAATGAATTCATGGGCAGGTTTAGTTAAACATAGCCGCCTGCTTGAAGCCTAATTTGATAGGTGTCATTATACACCAAACTTTACCAATGTCAACATGTCATACGGCTGGCATAATTGCATATATAGATAAGAAAAATGTTAACCAATACTTAAAAGACATTGGTTAAAGAACTTAAAATAAAAATGTTTTTATTGGAAGACAACAAATTGTGTTCTTCATAATTTTTTTTTCACTCTCTTATGATTTATATAATAAATATTTTTTGAAAATTCTTAAACCAATGTCTTAAGAACACTGATTAATAAAACCTTACAGATAAACCTATTCTTTTGGGTGGACAAATTGACTTCATTTTCAGTGAAGGTTAGGTCATCCGTGCTATTGGATTGCCTTTAATATAATTGAGTACGGTTACTAAAAGGAAGATGCCTATTTACAGTGTATTTGGTTGGGTGAAAGCGAGTCAAGGTTACCACAACTCTTTATCACTTTTGGATTTTCAATCATTTTTGATGGGTTTTTTCTTTTTTCCCACCGCCCAGCCAAACATACACTTAAAATGGTAATATACACACATTAAAAAAAGGAATACAAAAAGGTTAGTGTTATACTGAAGAGGGTTGGCTGAAGGGTGAGCTGTCTAACAGTGTAACCAATGATATGATGATGGCTACACTATCTCAACAGCCACATACGTTTTTATTTTCTCCTTTTTCCTATCCTTCACAAAATGCAACAAATCATCAACATCTATATCACCACAAATAAAACTTTTACCAAGATGCATAGAATTGCCGTGTTGCTTTTATTATTATTATTAGGTAAAAATAATAGAGTTAGTCATAATTATGAGCTACTAATTAGCTAACAAAATACATCATAATTTCTTCCAATTTTCTTTTCTTTAGAATAAATTTGGATCCCAATCATTAAAACATACTGATAACGAGACAGAGCCAAAGTTCTAAGCCATTGATAACAAATTCCCAAATGCTAACCGGGCAGCGGTTAAGAAAATAAAACAAAAAAAATACTAAATGCGTAAAAATACGTTTCTCTGTAATTTTAAAATGCATTAGAAACTTTTATCTTTTAATTGCTTTATTTGTTAGCAAGACCCTGACAAAATAGAGCAACGTAACATCAAAGTCACACCAACCGTTAAAACCTGTGTTTACGCTTCCTCTCTCTCTCTCTCTCTCTCTCTCTGAAACAGTGAACAATTTTGCAGGAATTACAGAAATCAATCCCAGCAAAAGGGAAGTTAAATAGAAAAAGGAAGCCACAGATCCATATCTTGCAAAATTCCCAGTTAAAAACATTTGAAAGAATTAAGAATAGTCAGAGGCATGTTTCAGTATTGAAAATTAATTCCATGCAAAAACATTGAATTTGACATCCAAATCTGAACAATATAACATGGAAATGCCACATAAGAGAAAGTAAAGCACAATTCCCAAATTGTTTGGAACACTATGTAATAGATAAAGTAGAAAGAGAAAATAGAGGTAGGTGAAGTTAAGACTTAAAGAGAGTGTATATATATAGTATATTATATACCTGATCTCCTTCGTGATTTCCAGAAAATCCTAGGGGTGGAGACAGGAGAGAAGGCGTTCAAAGCATCATCTATGGCCATCTTCATATCACTACTACGACGTGTTTCCATTCAAGGAGAAATATATGCTTCAAATTCAGCCCAAGGAACACAACATAATAAAAGAAAGAGAGAAAGAGAGGTTTTTTTTAATGTTAATTTGCTGAGGAGGTGCTGTTTGGCTTTCTCCTTGATCTTCCGACCATCTAAAGGTCTCGTTTTCCTTGTCTCTAACAACTCACGCAGATGCTGATAATTGTATGGGACCATCACGATGAGCTTCTGCTTTTTTCAACGGTCCTGATTTCTTGTTTCGGTGGAAATTTTTATGTCCAAGACTTGTCCCTTTATTTTATTTTATGGCCTCTGTCTACTTCCTTCCTTTCGTTGTCTTTTTTTTTTTAAGAAAAATTGCGTGTTTAGAAATATAACTCTTGGAGGAGCGATGATATATTTGAGAAAAATAAATATTTTATGAGCAAGTTAATGAAGGAAAATAAAATATTATTTTTTAATTCCACGTGTAGGGTGGCAGATGCTTTCGGATGATCCAAAGCTTTATATATGTGGATTAAAACTATGAATTGTTTAATGAATTATGATAATATGATTAACTTATGTCTTATATCCCTCACGTTGGATGTGTATGAGTGGAAAATGGGTGGGGGAAGGAAAGATGAGAGAGAGAAAATACCACATGTGATAAATAATATGATAAATAATAAATAGAAATGAAATTAAAGAGGAAAAATATATATTTATGATTTTTATTTAATTCTATTTATTAATGGTGTAAACTAAAGTTTGGGATCTTTGCACATGACATGAGCTGAGGTCCATGCTGCATACAAGAATCTTTAACAGTATTAGGATTTGCACTGCAGACCCTAAAGACAAAATAAGGATTTTGTTACCTAGTCTGTCTTACAATAGCTGGCATGTTCGGTTTATCTTGGTTATTGGAAAAAGTGACGAACACTTGTTGCGGGTTGCGGCTTTTTATTGAAGCAGCGATTTCTCATGTAAAATTGCAGTTTTATTTGCATATATCTCTGCCTTTTCACTTGTTTTTGCTGGCTGTAAGAAGGTTACAACTTACAAGTTTAATGAACTAATTATTTCATAAACTTATTATGTTATATTTAAATTTCTTAGATATCATATTCTTCACCCTTGTTCTCCTTTTTTTTTTTTATTATTTTGTGAACATTTTAAGGTCGCCATCTATCATATCTCTGTTGCAATCTAAATATTATGCAAATCCCACTTGACAACCCAGTGATCCTAAAATAAATAATCAGTATTTTATTCACCTAAAAACCCCAGTATCCATATTCTATGTATTAGTAATTCTTACTATGAAGGTATATATTTTTCACAGGTTTCAACATTGTAGTGCAGTAAGTACTGTGCAAAATGTTTAATCTGCACAAAAATAGTTGCATTTCCAATTTCCAAGAAATATAATAGTTCTTCTGCTGCCTTTTACAGGCTGTTGAAGCTACTAAGAATGTTGACCTTGGTAACAAAGAACTCTCACAAGCCATTCAGAGGAGTAGCAGCAGCAGGACATTTCTTTTACTATTTCTAATTCCATTTGTTATAAATACTTGATGTACATTATGCTTTATAATTAATTTATTATGTTAAATATAAATACAGTGATATTTTATTTTGTATTTATGTTTTATAAGATAGAAATAAATATTACTAACGAATGATTAATTTATACGATACATGTCCGACTTCCTTGGACAAAACTTAGTTTTGAAGTTTTAACCCTTACGTATTGTATGGAATAAAACCATCAATAGAAAGATAATTTTACCATATTAGAAATGTTCATAGCTCAAACAAGATTGGTTTTTGTGTAGAGGATATATATATATATATATATATATATATATATATATATATATATATATATATATATATATATGGGGATTATTTGTTTAAGTGGAAAAGAAAAAAATGATTGTTGAATGAATAAAAATCACAAAAATTTGGATTTTTCTATTGTTTGGAAACATGAGTCTCATTCAAAGATATCTTTTCCTTTCAAATTGCGGGAAAAAGGATAGAAGAATTTACTATCTTTTTATGTAAAGATAAAAATATCTATTATTTATATGGTTTAAATATTTTTAAAAAAATTAGAAAATTATTTTTTGGTTCTTAAAAAAAAATTATTTTTATTAGTCCTTCAAATTTTTAAAAATCTATTTCTAGTCCCTCTTTGTTTATTATATTTATATTTTCATAATTTGTGATCTTTTTAGCTGTCAAAATAGATATTTTTAATTTAATTTTAAAAAATAACTTTTGATGATTTTAAATCATTAAAATATTTTACTCATAGGAATTGGTGGTCTTTTTTTACATATTTTGATGATTTTAAAAAAGAAAAATAAAAACATAAATGTTGAATTGTGACGAATTTTTTATACATTTTAACAAATTTAAATTGTCAAAAATCATTTTTAAGAAAAACTCTTACCATCAGAAATAGCTATAAAATGTAACACCATTAGTGCAAATAAATAAAAGGAACTAAAAGTTATTCTTTTTAAAATTTGAGAAACAAATAAAAATATTTTTTAAAGACTAAAAAATAATTAATCAAATATTAAGAACTAAAAATATATTTAAGTCTATTTATAATTATATTACATTTTTATATTACTAAAAAAACATGGTTTTTCTTTGTTTTTACTTTTACTTAATCTCACTTAAGCAACTAAAAAATTTATCTCATTTTAAATTTTTGGTACTTTCTTTTTTAAAGTAAACATTTGATTAAAAAAATCAAAGTAGTATTTTTATTTTACTAAAAAGCATAATAGATGTAGACAAGAGTATTTTTCTTTTGGCAAATATTATCTTTTTTTAGATGAACGAGTCTGGGTCTTTCTGTATTTGATTGGGCTCATCTGTGTTACGTATTGGGCTTTCCGTATATCACCGGGTTCTTTATAAAGTGAAGCGTCTTGAATTTTGAGGCTGCTAAGCGTCAAATTTTCGTTTTTTTATTTAATGAATAAGCGAAAGGAAAAAGAAACATAACACAAAGATTTATCCTATTGTTCGTCCGACAACACAAGGCAATGTCTAGTGAATTTCTTGTATAACCAAGCACTAGTCGTTCAATACTTGAGACATGCAAATGTTGCTTCTGTCTCTTGTACTGTCATAATTTATGCAATCAACCCTTCACTTTGGCATTTCAATAATTGTGAAAATAAATGAAAATAAATTTCATCTTTAATTCACGCAAGGTTGTAGACTTGTAGCTGATAAAATTGAGTTATGGTCCAGCTGAAATTGACACCAATACCTATCGAAGCAAAGGCCATGATTCATAAGCTTGATAGCTAGGGCTTTGGAAGAAGCTGATGTTAATCCAATCCCACTTCCAGATATACTCTCAACAATAATATTTCCCCTACTTTCCGAAAGTGGTTTTATAAGTGATAACTAACAAGATTGAATAGCATAGCTTAAGTTAAAATTGCACAAACAATGATGAACCTTTTCAATGTCTCAGCTGTTCTATTAATGCTAATTCTAAACTACATTCAGCAAAAACGTCTGTATTAGATTAACGAACACTCCCTTACATAATTCATTCTTTCGGAAATAGATTTAACCATTCACTCATTTGAGTGGTTTCACCATTTTGTGAAAGGAAAATGTCAATTCTTTATTTGACAATTAAGGGAAATGAAAAAAATAAAGCTTATTGTTTTGGATTCGTATCTTTAAAAAGTGCACATAAAAATCTGTTAAGGAACACAGAATGTGATGTTTTACTTCAACATGTAGGAAATTATTTTTACACAAAGACAAAGTGTTGTGAAATCACACGAACTCAGCTAAAAACGTTACCAACAGCCCAGCCTAACCCACTCACTCCACTCAGGCATAAGTAGTTATAACTATAGAAAGCATTGCATTACATAAACAAGGACAACTTGAAAGGAGGTCCTTTGACAATTTAGTCAACTTCTTCAATCTTAGGCCCAGCACCACCAGTGGATGATTTTCCAGAGCCACCAGCATTAGGAATGTCATCTGCAGCAGCTCCTTGGTACATGTTTGAGATAATTGGGTTGCAAAGTCCCTCTAACTCCTTCAATTTGTCCTGAAATTCCTCCACCTCAGCCAGTTGGTTCCTGTCTAGCCACTCAATGGTCTCATCAACCGCCTTCTCTATCTTCTCCTTATCAGCAGGGTTCAATTTGCCTGCAAACTTTTCATCCTTCACAGTATTCCTCATGTTGTACGCGAAGTTCTCCAAGGAGTTCTTTGCGTCCACCTTCTTCTTCACCTCCTCGTCTTCTTCCTTGTACCTCTCCGCCTCCTGCACCATCCTCTCAATCTCCTCCTTGCTCAGCCGTCCCTTATCATTAGTGATTGTGATCTTGTTCTTCACCCCTGCGGTCTTATCCTCGGCCGAAACATTCAAAATACCATTCGCGTCAATGTCAAAGCACACATTGATCTGTGGAACTCCTCTTGGTGCTGGAGGGATGCCTGTGAGTTCAAACTTCCCTAAAAGATTGTTGTCTTTGGTCCTCGCCCTCTCACCTTCATACACCTGAATTAGCACTCCTGGCTGATTATCAGCATAAGTAGAGAAAATCTGTTCCTTCTTGGTGGGAATGGTTGTGTTCCTTGGAATCAACACTGTCATCACACCTCCTGCAGTCTCAATGCCGAGGCTAAGAGGAGTGACATCAAGCAGAAGCAAGTCCTGAACCTTCTCGTTCCCTTCACCGCTCAAAATCGCAGCCTGCACAGCAGCCCCATAGGCTACAGCCTCATCCGGGTTAATGCTCTTGCAAAGCTCTTTGCCATTGAAGAAATCCTGCAACAGCTGTTGCACTTTTGGAATCCTGGTGGATCCACCAACAAGGACAACATCGTGAACGTGGCTCTTGTCGATCTTAGAGTCCCTCAAACACTTCTCCACAGGTTCCATGCACTTGCGGAACAAGTCCATGTTGAGTTCCTCAAACCTGGCTCTGGTGATGGTGGAATAGAAGTCAATACCTTCGTAGAGAGAGTCAATCTCGATAGTAGTTTGAGAGGTGGAAGAGAGAGTCCTCTTAGCCCTCTCACATGCAGTCCTCAATCTCCTAAGTGCTCTGGCATTAGTGCTGATATCCTTCTTGTGTTTCCTCTTGAACTCAGACACGAAGTGGTTCACGAGCCTGTTATTAAGAAAATGGTTAGTCCATAGTTCAGTTAAAAAACAGTTCACTGCATTGAGTTAAATTAAATTGTTTACTAAACTGAACTGTTTCTATGTACCGGTATGCAAAAGAAACATTAGAAGAAGTAAGAATCTTATATCATTATATGAAAATGATCCAGTTTTTATAATTCGGTTTAGACAGATTCTAACATACTGTAATTCAACTCTTTATTAAAAGAAAAAAGTGTTTGGTTTAGCCATTTATAAAAAATATTCAATTTTTATGAGTTCAGGATTTACACAGTTCAGTTTATGAGTTATTTTAAATACCACAAATTCGTATATGTAAATGGGGAATAATCCTTGCCTGTTATCAAAATCTTCACCTCCCAAATGCGTGTCCCCAGCAGTGGCCTTGACTTCGAAAATACCTTCCTCGATGGTGAGGAGCGAGACATCAAAAGTTCCACCACCGAGATCGAAGATAAGCACATTCTTTTCGCCACTCCTGGAAGCCTTCTTGTCTAATCCATAGGCAATGGCAGCAGCGGTTGGCTCGTTAATGATTCTCATGACATTAAGCCCCGCAATGGCACCAGCGTCCTTGGTGGCTTGTCTCTGAGAGTCATTGAAATAAGCGGGGACAGTGACGACGGCATTCTTAATGCTCTGACCAAGGTAAGCCTCTGCGATCTCCCTCATCTTGGTCAACACCATGGAAGAAATCTCCTCGGCTGCAAACTGTTTCTCTTCGCCTTTGTAGTTGACGACGATCATGGGCTTGTCGGCGGGACCGGGGACAACCTTAAAGGGCCAGTGCTTCATGTCGCCCTGCACCGAAGGGTCCGAGAATCTGCGACCAATGAGGCGCTTGGCGTCGAAGACCGTGTTCTGCGGGTTCATGGCAACCTGGTTCTTGGCAGCGTCTCCTATGAGACGCTCGGTGTCGGTGAAAGCTACGTAAGAAGGTGTTGTTCTGTTGCCCTGGTCGTTGGCTATGATCTCAACGCGGTCGTTTTGCCACACCCCCACGCAGCTGTAGGTGGTGCCGAGGTCAATGCCAATGCTCTTACCTTCTGTCTTGGAAGCCATTGGAATGAATGGATAGAGAAAATCCAACAAGTTAAGTTGATTAGCAAATACACACACAAAAAAAAAAGAATGGAATGGAGAAATATATTGGACTGGTTATGTGTGAATGTGAAGTTGTGACTTGCGAGTTTAGTTTGGTGATGGGTTCTGATTGCAATGCATGGGAATGTTGGGGAAGTAAGATATAAAGGCAACAAGGGAAGGGTCAAGAAAAGTCGAGACAAAACTAAAAACTGGAAGAGGCTGTTGTTATCACTGAAACTTCCGCAATGAGAGAGAACCAACCAGAGAGTTCTGGAGAAGACATGAGCCTCCCTCCGTGTTTCCAGTTTCTTCTTTAACTAACTTTACTGGCTAAGACAAGCAAAATTTTAAAGAAAAAACACTTTTAGTATTATATCTGGATTCATTCTTTAAAATAATTGACAATTTTTTTTCTTCATAAAATATCTTTTTAAGTAATTATTATAAATTTAATTATTTGTAATTAGATAATAATTTATATAAGTTTTAATTTAAAAAAGAAATTATAAATTCAATAATTTGTTATATGATAATATAAAATCAAGTCTTATACAATTCCTTCCATTCTAATATTTTAGCATTAAAAAAATATTAATTGGTAGTTTTCAATGAAACATGAAAACTTTCATTCTAAAATCACTCAAAATAAATTATATCAAGCGAATAATTTTGAATATTATGTCTATCAATTTTCAACCACCATCATTAATCATTCAATAATTATAAGTAATAATAAAATTGTTT
>PYAF01002035.1:220453-319716 GCA_007407185.1 Glycine tomentella | reverse complement strand
TCTTATACAATTCCTTCCATTCTAATATTTTAGCATTAAAAAAATATTAATTGGTAGTTTTCAATGAAACATGAAAACTTTCATTCTAAAATCACTCAAAATAAATTATATCAAGCGAATAATTTTGAATATTATGTCTATCAATTTTCAACCACCATCATTAATCATTCAATAATTATAAGTAATAATAAAATTGTTTTAAACAGTAATGTATTTAGTTATTCTTAATCTATGTAAAAAGGGTTTAAACTTCAGCCATTTTTGAACGAAAAGAGTATTTAGATTATGTACAATTATGATCAATTTTTATCCTTGGAAAGAGATATATTATTTGAGATAAAAAATTATTTTTAAAATCCTGAAGTTTATTTAAAAGAATGATTCTTCTCAAGAAATATTCTTTGATTTTAATGATTATATATTAATAATATAAAATGATTTTATATTCTCATTCAATCACAAATTATTATATATATATGATAAGTTTATTATTTTTTTATTAATATCTAAAAAATTATATCAGTATAATGTAATATATAATTAATAATTAGATAAATAGAAGTAATATCATTCGTAATTTTTTCAATTTCATTTAAATTTCAATACTATTTTAGTATTCCACTAATTATGTTAATAATTAATTATTAATCTCAATAAAATTGTCATTTTATAGAAGAGTAACCACTACTCTCTCTTTTTCATTTTACATATATTGTTTAAAATTTAGACATGTATTTCTCTTTCTTATAATGATAGTATTTTCTCAATCATTTCTAAACGTTTAACACCATTCCAAAAAGAGAGGAATATGCAAATGAAAACTCCTTTTGTTAGCACGAGTTGAATTCTGGTGATTTACTTGCAAGGACTCTTCATTTAAAATCAAAATTTTATTCAATAATAAATGGAGCATCAATCGGCAGCAAGATTTAGAGAGAAATTATGAGCATTGTGTTCATGTATTACTTTGGTGACTTAAAAAAAATAGATTATTATGTATTTGATTAACTCAAAATAATTATTCACAATTCCATAATTGAATCAATTACACACTAAATTTAAACTAAAGAAATGCTATGATAAAACTTCATTTGAAATGAAACGATAAAAAGGAACTTGAGAACAACTTGAAAAACATAATTAGATTAACTATGAATTTTTACATATGTCATTTTTTTTAGTATAGAAAAATGAACATACTCTTGACTCCACATCATTTATGAAAAGAGAAATAAATAAAACATAATTTTATACTCCAAAGAAAATAATTTTCAACAAAACAAATAGATAGAATATAAAGTCTAATCTAAAAATGGAAATAAATTGAAAATTGTCACGATTGAGTAAGTATTTTCATGACTGAGGTTAAAAGTGTATAACTTAGATAGTATATCTAAGGCCTCTATGGCCTATTTATATTATGTTTATATATTAAATTTTCTGGTCAATAATTTTCATTAATCTCTAATATGTATTTAGTTTTGGTACGAAGAATAAATTGGGCCGGATAAATCTGCATTTCAGTGAGGAAGCCCATTCAATTCCAACAATTGAGGGAAGAGAAGAGATCCCATGAAGGCCGAACTCCAGGGTCCTGCTCCAATTTGCTATCCAATACAATGATCCAATCCAACACATGAAGTTTGTTTGTTTTTTAACTCAATAGGAGAATCGAATATAGTAGCCTTCCTGAGAGGCTCGACATGTCTGTTCTTGTTAGAAAAAAAAAATAGAAAAACCACCGAAGCATTAACTAATTCTATATGATGATTAATATATATAAATATAGTTTATCACTTTTAGTGAGATTTTATTTTTGAATCACAATTTTTTCTCTTTAAAATTCAAACTTAAAATTTTTTATTTAAATGATTTAAGTCTAATTCTAATATGATAAAGGACATGTTGGTGACTAGTAAGATATTTGAGATGAGAGAAAATAGACCATATATACAATACAAAATAGTCTCGTTGTGAACGATGAAACTGAAATTGCGGTAGATTCAATCCAATTATCCAAACATGTTTTCATTTGCTTTATTCCTCACTGGCCACAGCATGAGATGCCCCGTGTTTTGTTGCGTGGTGTCTCCTCTCAGCATAAGCTGTGTATATCATACAAAAAATCCTGCTTCAGTGTTGGGACTGGGACGAGTGGTTTCCCTTAAAGGTTTACACCTCGGTTTTTTCCATTTGGCAGTTCTAAGGATGCTCCTTTTTTTTAACCCTAGGTATTGTGGGTCAAGAAAATGAGACTAATTAAATGTGATTACAATAATTACATATAAAGATCGATTAAAATCACATAATCCCAGACTATATGATAATTACTTCTAAATGAGAACACGTTATTTTCATCTTTATCTAATGACAATGGCTTGATCAGCATCCGGAACTATGTTCAATAGTTAGCCACGTTTTAGCATATACATGGTTATGCCGATTTGCACTGTGTCACGGAGATTGCTTTTTTACTTCAATCACACGTTATTTATTATACTTGTTGTTCATGTTGAATTTTGACGAGATTCGATCGAGCTGTCCGAACCTTTTTTTTCTCAGTAAAATCTTCAATCTTCAATGTTAAAGAAAGGGGAAGTACCTGTAAAAAGGATTCTGACATAAGTCATTAGTGCTATGAGTTGTTTATGTGAATCAGTAAAATTTATCTAGGAATTTTTCCTGTGAGTCTATATATACAGATGTCAAGGTACTTATGTGATGTTCGGAGTCACATTACTGCTCCTCTATGCCTCTGGCCGAGTTCACGGGTGACAGTCACCTACCATGCACGTGGGGACCTCTCGTGCTGAGTTCTTCGGGCTATACAGTACACTTATTCTCTTATCAAATCGTTGTTTCGACTTTATTGTTAAGCATTTTTCCTAGAACAAGAACTACCCTTCTAAAATAAATTGTCATAACCCCACGAGACGGAATTACGGCTTTAACATCACCCTTAAAATAAAAGGAACATACTCGTAACAAAGGTATGCTAAATGTGTGCAAGGGCCTGCTCCATATTACACACTTTGCCCATGCTTGAGCTTGAGACCTTTTCACTGTCTCTGAAGCGGCATGGACAAGACAGGCCACTTATTCTTATTCTGTCTCCAGAAAATAGTTATCCCGATGCTTCTCAGTTCTCAATTCCATTTACAAGTATTAACTTTTTCAAGGAATCTTATTCCAAACACGATTTCACACTAAATATGAAGACTTATCTTAACTGATATTTAAACATTGAGTCTACCTTGTTTCAGTTATCAATTCTTACCTTTGCTTAATGAAATAATTAATAAAACCTATAAATACCTTAACCTTACCCTAGACCAGATAACTCAAAACCTGATACCCCTACTTGTGCTAGGCTTTAGACAGTGTTCAACGAAAATCCAATATACCCAATAGTTTACAAAGAACCAGCCCTTGCTTTCCCAAGTCCCAACCCCTAAGATGAAGTTAAGATTCCTTGCTTTGTTCTTACTCATTTCAGGTATTCAAGCCATATCAACCTCAGAGTTCAATATGAATTTCACTTCAGAAGGTAGAGGCCTAATCCAGAGCAATGGACAAGCACGAGAACTTCTTGGTACTCGACTTCTTCATCTAAATATTTCCCATATTTGAAGGCACCCTTGTTTTTTTCACTGTCACTTTTATATTAACGTTTTTCAGTGATGTATAGGGAAATTATATGGAAGCATAGAAGACTCAATAAGGTTGAACGACAAAGTTGAGGAAACTAAAGACGGGAACAAAGAAGAACTACTTAATACAACAAGAAAAGCACAAGGTGGAGGAAGTTCAGGAGGCACAGGAAGTAGAGGAAAGACAGGAACCGGTGGCACTGCTGATGTTACTCGCCGGCCACGTCAAAGTTCTGCACCATCAAAGCCTCTTTTTTGGGTCTCAATATTTAATCCATGTGTAAGCTTGGCTTTAGTCATATTGTTTTCCCTTCCACTTGATTTGATGTAATCCATGTAGAAAAAATTGGTTACCATATGACATATCTTGCTCTTGTTTAATGCCCCTAAATAGTGCCGTCTTCTTTTTTCAATATATATTTTTAGTGCCACCGTTACTAAGAGCGTCTTTGCTTGTACATCAGTTTGTGTCTTCCTTCTCAATGCTCACATGTTGTCATCCATCTTATCAATGAATGAAAGTTTGAATCTTTGCCTGCTAGTAATTGGGATCTAAGACATTCAACTCAAGGGTAAGTGTTGTTGAAATTTGATGCAAATATGAAAAGGTTGAACTTGTGTTATTGAAACTCTTGTGGTATCCAAGACAAGCAGAAATGGAACTTTTTACTTTTCTGTGCAATTACAAATTATTTACTGAATTCATCAATCGTAATTGTTAAATCATTCTCTTATGAATTCCAGAAGCTTATATATGCCAAAAATAAAAACTGCTCTGATTATCATATTTTTTAAAATTAAATTGAAAATGGCAGCCAGATGATGTACTTACTCTCGAGCCCTTTCGCCTACAATCTACCAATTTTTTTCAAAATTAAAACTAGTAATCTACTAAAGGAAATTGCAGAACTCATGAATGAATAATGAAGAGTTTGCTCTCATACTGTTATATTTACCCTGTCAGTATTGCACAACGGTTTACAACAGAAAATAATATATGAAGGGACTAATCTATAAGATCATTTGCTTTGAAACAGCAAATATAGAGTAGGGGAAGGTGAAACTTTTTTTCCAGCAACAAATTGCTGAAAGAACAAGGCATTACAAGTGGTTGAACAAATCAAATTTTATGTACATCCTTCTAACTTACATTAGATTTAATTTGCAATACATATTAGGTTTAGCAATATTCTGTTGAAATGAAACCAACCAGGTAATATTCCGTTGAAATGAAAAACAACCCATTAACTTATCGGATGATCATGCTTAGGAAGAACATTAGTTTATTCCATATTCTTGCAACCACTAAATGAATTTGTGCCACTTTTAATTGTCTTCTAATCTATTAGACGCACACGTCACCTTCAAAATTGTGAAAATAAAAAAGAAATATACCTACAACTAGTAAAAATTATCAAAAACAGACAGAAAGTTTGCAAATTGTAAGTGCTGACTTTTACGAATGGGTTACTCAGAAAACATAAAGTGAAATATGCATCTTCTGATACAGAGCAAGGTATAAACCCAAATTGCGCATTGCGCACTCTGCTTCCCTTCTACGCAATCGTATGTCCAAATGGAGAAACCGATCCTTCACTTTCCCGCAAACTTCTTGCTCTCTCCTTCCCCTTTTCGTTTATTTTAAATTGACATTTTCATTCTATACCCAAAGTTATTGTCAAGGCAAATTCTAGGTAGGATGACAATTTCAAATTCTTATTTCAAGCAAATTTGATTCTTCTATAGTTTTTTTTTTTTTTTACCTAAAATTTTCAAATTCTTATTTCTTTTACTCAAAATCTCCTCAAATAAAATCAAACAAATTATTGTACACTTTCTCCTAGATGTTACTACCCATGGTTCAAAGTTACCAACTTTAGAGTTGGATCAGTTTTTTTACAATAACCTCATCCTTATCTATAAAGCTGACTCAAGGGAAATTTTTAGACAAGGAGAAAAGGATTTCCTCTACTGGAGTACTAGTGCAAGTAGCAAGAAAAACCTATATCTTGGTACAAAACCAGCTTGTACAATTACCTTTCAAATTTCCTCCAATTAGAAGAAATGTAAAAATTCCTCACAGAATGCAATGCACATGTGTACAGATAAAAGACACCTTAGTTATGGCATTACATTTAGGAGCAGAAGATTGTGCAGACAATCCTTAAACAATTCATATGCACAAACTGTAATATCAAATTAACTGTTGTTAAAGTTCGTTTATGTTTTACAGATTATAAAAATTTATAACACTTAATGTAGTCCATATAAAAGTGAAATGAGTCCCATTAACAGTTGCATACCGTTTGTCAAAAGCATTTAAAGATAACAAAAGGTACCGGGGGGGGGAGAATAAAAACACCACCTAGAAACATTGTGGCGTTCCATATGGCTGGCAGCCAATGATTCCTCAAATGTCATACAAGAAATCCTTAAACACCTTCATATGGTCGGGCTGAAGAGCTATGGCCACAGATAAGCTCCCATCATTGGTTGAGCTTGGAATTATGAAAGACAGGCCCTCGTATGCAATTCCACCAGGTCCCATGAATATTGGCCTTCCCCAACCAAAGTCAGCATCATGGATTGGAAGCCTAGTCCAGCTAGTGATACCAAGATTTGGACACTTGAAAGTATGAGCCCCGCGAACGAGAGCTTTTAGATCAGGTTGCAGCTCTAGATAGTCAAGAGCTGACCTTAAATAATCGTTGTCCATTCGTAACAATGCATTGTGGATTCTGCTTGCAGCATACCATGTTGGTTTTGACATGAGATCACCTGCCACAGCTATAGGAGTGGTTGTGAATATCACATTGCCAAAGTAACCCGGTGGGGGAGGAGGTTGCAACCTTGACCTTCCATCAGTTGCAATGTACAATTTGGTTTCTTGATCATCAGGAAGTGCTCTTGCTTTGCATACACTTCTCCACACGTGACCTGCCAACATCTCATAAGAACTATAGCTG
Organism: Glycine tomentella; assembly: GCA_007407185.1. Lineage (NCBI taxonomy): Eukaryota > Viridiplantae > Streptophyta > Magnoliopsida > Fabales > Fabaceae > Glycine > Glycine tomentella. The sequence continues at coordinate 313,100 of PYAF01002035.1, read as the reverse complement.
ATTGTGTTGCCATCTTCTTTAGACTTGGCTTTCAGTATGTTGAGCTGCTCACGCGTGAGTCTGAAAATAGACACAGCTGCTGCTGCTGCATTATCTGAGTCTGAGCCTGGTTTAGTAGGTTGTTGAGTCTTCATGGCTGGTGGGGGCTTGTATTCAATGTGATCAAAAACAGGCTGAGGTGGATCTCTAGCACGAAGTATTGTACGATCAATGAATGGTGGAATGGAAACATCCAAGCCACGAGCCACATCTGACCATGTATTGATGAAGTGCAAACCAGAGGCTCCATCTGCTACATGATGTTGCATACCAACTCCCAGGGACACCCCTCCACATTTGAAATGTGTTACCTATAAACAGTACAAATGAAAATGGGTAGGTAGTCCCTTTATAGAATGAATTAAGAATCCACCAATTAAATTAAAATTGAAGTTAAAATAAGGAAAGATAGTACTCTTCTCATTCAAAACTAATGCTATTATTTTGACAGCCAAAATTTAATACTATTTAACATCAGCAATATACATACAATGAACAATGCGTGATTCACTATCAAGGGATTGGCCATAGGTTCAGTACTACTTTTCCTCTCTTGTAACACATAGCAACACCTCCAGCTAAAACCCAAATGTTACGTTGGAGGTTTGGAGCCAATTTTTGTAGGGTGATTGCATTTTCATAATCTTTTAGGCACAGCGATTGTGTGATTTTGGTTTTTCACTTCTAATCGTGTATTCGTCATCAGTTCTTCATCTAAATTTCATCTAATATTTTAGTAATTAATTTCCCATTAATTTAATATCATAAACCGTGTTGCGCGCCGTTGGCTGCAGTCCTGGAAGGTGGTGGCAAACTAGCAATTGACTCCAAAAAAAAATATGCATGAAAAGATTAGGTTGCTGTAATATCAGTCTTTTAATTTTTTTAAAATAAATAATTTGTTAAAACATTAAAATTTTATTGTAATGTTTTATCAAAATTATTTTAAAATAAATTATTATTATTATTAAACTCGTACTTTGCATTACTATATTATATAAAATAAATATATAAGCGATTCTATCTTTTAAAAGATTATTTAAACAAAAACATAAAAATATAATAATGATTTTTCAATAGCCTAATTAGACAAAAAAATATTAAGTATTAATTTAAAGTTCATTTAAATACTTTTTTTAATTTCTCTTTTTTAATATTTTTTCCATGCCAAGAATAATATTTAATAAATATCCCATATTATACAAATATTTAAGTACATATATGTAATATAAAAATATAAATGAAAAATATTTTTAAAATTAATTTAACTGATCAAAGTATTTTAAATGTAATAGAAGAATAAATAATTTAATTAATGAAATTGATTGAAATATAATTTATTTTTGTTTACATAATCAATAAAAATATTAATATAATGTAAAATCTCATAAATTATACATCACAAAGTGAAAAAAAAAAAAAAAACAAGAAGAAGAAGAAAAAGACAAACGAGACCATAAGTTTGGTTCCCAATGGAGACCCAAACTCACGTTTTTAAGGGCTTTTTAAGCATAAGGGATCTTTTTTTAATTAACATTTGGAGGTAATTTTTAAATTAATTATTAAAAAAGATAAATAGTAAAAACTGTTAAGACTTATACTTATATACTTTTAGTCAGAATTTTATTTTTTTAAATTTTTTTAAATTGAAGTCAGTAAACTTTTTACGACTTTAATATAATTTTTTTTATTTTATCACTTTAAAATGATAAAAAAATTTATTTATTTTTTACCATTGTTAACAAAAGTCAAAAATATATTACAATTTTCTCATTTTTTATTTTTTTATATTTTCTGTTTATTTATGACTTTCCACGGTCTCATTTTTTTTTTAGATTAAGTTTTTTTTTTCCATTTTTCAGTTTTTTTGTAAGTACAGTTTTTTTTAATTCTTAAGTTTTTTTTTAAATTGTAAATAAATTTGTAGTTTAATTATTTAATAAATAAATTTTTTAGTTTTGTTTAATATTTTCATAATTTTAGTATATTTATTTTAATATATTTTTTCATTTAATTATTTTTAATTTTGATATAATAAATATTTATAATATATTTTCTGATTCAGGAACTCGATTTATCTTTTTTAGTAATTAATTTAGAAAAAAAAAAAAAACCCTGATGCCTAAAAAGCCCCGTTCTTAACGTAGAAATCTGGAAGCCAGTTGTGATGCTATAAATGTGAAAAAATAATTGCTTCTGTTTCACCACCGTACAAAACCTAACACACTATAGACGTATCGTGCCACCAACAATGTTGACTCAGAACTCAAAAATATTGTTTACTAATTAGAGCGGAAGGATATCTTCTAGACTCTAATAACTTCTAGTGACGTCTCCGCTTACTTGAATTAAAACAAAACAGCCAAATGCTAACTAGGTGTTCTCAGTATATTGGTTAGTATGGCTGTTCATAATTTAGGTATTTAAATAATTATAATTAATAAATAATTAGATTATAATTGAATATAATAATTATAATCATAATTAATTATAATTTAATATAATCAGTTATTATTTTTAAAATATGGATATATAATCAATTATATAACAAATTATATACCAAATCAATTACATAATCGATTATGAATAAATAAAAATAAATTATTCGAAATAATTATAATTATAAAATTGGTTAAAGTTTTATGATTACTTTTATATATAACTAATTATAGATATTTTTTAAATCAATTTTTTAGCAATCCTATCAATTAAGAGTTTAAAAGATGAAAAAATTCATTCAGATATACAGAATTAAGTTGTTGATAACTTTCTTTTATTTTCAAAAATAATCTTTATAATAAATACTTTTTCTCCTTTTATATTTTTATTTTTAAGAACATTAGTTAACAAGACTTATACAAATGTAATAGAGTCAATTTATATTCTCATTTAATGTAAGTTAACTCTTTGGAATTTGGATCACATGCAAAGTCAAAAATTCTGGCAGATCGTCTTTAATAAAAAACAATTCAATAATTTTTTTTATCAATAAGATTTGAATTGAGATTTTGGTTAAAGAAATTAAGTTTTAACTTGTTGGTTAATGTAAGTTAATTTTGATTTAAATTTGACCACTAGAGAGAAAAAGGGGCACTGCACGCAACCAAAAAGAAAGAAACAAGTAATTACCTAAAACATCGAAAGCGAAAGGAGTTAAGTGAGAGAAGAAGAAAAGAAACGCATAACGCACGCACGCACGTACCTGTAACACCAACAGGGGATAGGTTTCTATTCCCTGTGAATAATCGACGGCCGGGATGAGCTGGCGGAGCTCAAGGGTGGGAGCGAAGTCGCCGAAATCGTCGATGACGGCGCCGGTGTCGGCCTCGACGAAGAGCACCCCCTGACCGTCGCAGTCAATCTCCACGCGACCGTCGTCGTCTCGCCGGAGCCGCCCAGCCATTGGGTAGAATGGCACCAGCACCTTGCTCAGTGCCTCCTTCAGAACCTTGCCGTCGAAAAAGTTGGAGGCGCCGTTGGACCTATAGAAGTAGACACTGGGCGTGTGGAAATTGGGGACCACCAGGTCCACGTTGGAGTTCCACACCACCCGCCGCGCCACCTCCTCCGCCGGCAGCACCATCGTCGATTCCTTCACGTTGATGATCATCTCTCTGCTCGACTGCTCACACTAGTATCAATCATAATCATAATAACCAAAATAAGTGAAAATTTATGATAATAAATCTTAGATTGATGCAGATGTTCTGTAACGCTTTTTAGTACTGTTTCCGATTAGAAGTGAGGTTTCATCTTAATAATAATAGTATGTTAATCCAAAGGATTGACGAAGAAATGTAAGAACTTGTTATATTTACCCTAGTAAAAAGAATCTATTTAACAAAATCCAATAAATTAGGATATATTTATAATCACTAATTTAAGAAAAATAATAATAATATTCTGCCTGCATCATCATGAAGAACAGTATTAAAAGCACTCAAAGCATGTCAGTTTTCTTAAATAAAGAAAGAAAAAGTTTTAGGTTATGGTTGGAATGATTTCCGATAATGGAATGGAATAAATTAAAATAATTTTTTGGAACATGGAATATATGCATTAAAAATTAATAGGATGGAATGAATTATAATAAAATAGAAATATTATTTTATTGTTTTAATATTTTATAATTGAATAAAAAATTATTCTATCCTTTAAACAAAATGATGAATAAAATAAGTTATAATTTTTTTAATTCTCATAATATACTTATTTTAAATGTATTATTTTTAAGAGAGAAAATATTTGATAAACATCTAATTTGTTATCTAATATCTGAAGAGGAAAAAAATAATATAGTTATAGTGTCATTGAAAGAGAAAAATAAAAAATAATAATAAAATATTTGAAATAATGAATGATTTACGTATTATAGAAACAATTTTTCCATCCATTCCATTTCTCTCTTATCCTCCACCTTGTAACATCAATTCAAATTTAGGCGTAAATTTCGTTATACATATATACAAGCAACTCTCTAGAAATAAGTTTGATAAATTATTTAGTTCGTATATCTGTGTCAAACTTTTATTTTGATTCTCATATTTAAAAAATGTATAATAGTATATTTTTTATAGTGTTTTTGTGGTTTAAAACTGTCACCAAATAAACAGAACTAAAACATGAAATTTTCTAAGTATATAAAAATAAAAAAGTTGGCGGAGATATAACACGAATGAGTAATTAAACCAATAATATATATATATATATATATATATATATATATATGTGACTAATTCATTTTCTGAAAGATGGAGAAGTGTAGTTTCATACACGGAACGAAAACATGTATTTGAAAATGGAAAGGCTAAAACGCTTACAATGAAGGTTTGATAAGCATTGGAACAAAGATTGAAATGAGTTAGAGGAATGAGGAGGAGAAGGAGGGAAGGAACATTACCCGATCCTGATGAAAGGAAGAGAAGAGAGTTTTTTGGAGAAAGAGAGAAGTTGGGAGTGGGTAAGGATTGGGTGTGAGAGCGAACGCGGTCTTGCGCTGCTTTCGAATGCGTGAACTCCTACTTTTTAAGCAAAAAAGAAGTAAGAAGGGGTTGGGTTGAGTCACTCACCAACCCCGCCAACTACATACACCAATAACAACACGCCACCTCATTAAGACAAGTCATTGACCGTTTTTGTCTACGACTGTAATCAATCCACACCACACTCATCCTATTTCCTACTTTCGTATCTGAAGTTGGTGAGACGGGACCTGCTTTTTTTTTTTTTTTTTCTCTAAACTTTTTTAATCAAATATACTGCACAAATATTAAATAAGCAGCACAATTGAAAAAGGTCGGAAAAAACATTCATTTTCCAACCTTTTTCACATATATTTAACTATTCAAATTATATTTTATATTTTAAAGACAATCCACCAGGATGCATTTACATTTTTTTAGGAGTGCCAGCCTTTGTACATTACATTATATACAACATTCTAAAACAAGTTTGATGTATAATGATTTCAAAATTTAAAGTGTTTTTTTCTTAACAAAATTTTTATTATTGTTTTTATTAATATTTTTTCTTCTTAAATTGATGTATCACAACAAATAAAGATCGTGATATTAACCATTAGATATTTTAGCCTAATAACCTAGAAGAAAACATCAATAAATCTATAGGTAACTTATATTAATGAAGAAAATTACACGTTCTCTTGATTTTACTTTTCCATTAATACTGTGCACATACTCTATCATCGTTGGTTGAATATTACTTCAATAATAAAGTGCACAGTGATCATATTTTCAGGTGTATTTCTTTCATAAATACCTTTGGGAGAGTCAATGATCCAATATCAAAATATCAATAAACTTGTTAGACATTCTTGTTAAAAAAACAAAACATACTTAAATACACAAATAAATATTTCACTAAGATAAGTTACATTATTATTATATGACATCACTTGTAAAAGAACAAATTTTCATATATATTATTTAACATGAAATCAATTAAATAGCATAAACTAATTTTTAAAAATATAATAATGATGTTAAAAGTATTTAAAATAATTTGATAATTTAAAAATTATACAAAGTAATAATAAATATTTATAAATTATTATTTTGTAATTATCAGTTTATTATTGAATGATTACTGATATACGTGCGTATACTTTTTAAAAGATATTTTGTATTATTGATTAAATAAGTAATGACAATTTATGGAAAAAAATTAGCATCCAAATGTTAAAAAAATAAAAATATTGAAATATTTATTAGAATTTAATGTAATTTAATTTTACAATGACATCTTATTTGATAAATATGATATTGAATAAAAGATGATATTTATTCAAAAAAAAAAAAAAAAAGATGAGATGGGAAATGCATGAATAGTTGTGTATGTGACGAGTGACGAGTGACGAGTGACGAGTGCGGGTGGCCGGTGGTATTCATTCACCAACTCTTATCTCTAGAAACCAAAGCATTGCTTTGCGTTTGGTGGGTCCCAGGAAGCAATGAGGTTGAGGTGTGGGTCCTCAAAGTACAGTGAAATGTCAATGTTAGTTTTGCGTGCATTACACGTGTTAGTCTTCACTGTTCAGTGTTACTAATTTGTATAGTTGCTTTCAGTTCTGACATCAGGAAGTCGCTACCAATGACGCCTCACAACAAAACCATTTGAGGCTACGCACTTATGTGGTATTTATGCTCATTTTATTAGAGAAGACTTTAACCTCAACAGCTTCAGCCTTCCTAATTATAGGTTTAGAGAATTATTCATTCTTTTCATGACTTTGGATCTATCTGTTTATTTCTTTTATATTCTCTTGTTTTCTTTATTTTATTTTATTTTGGTATTCAATTAAAAAGTCCGAAAAATAATAACTACATCAAAATTAAACCAGAAGTCATAGCTCCCGCATAATCAAAAAGAAACAATTGACTTAAAAAAGCATGCAATTGTTCAAACATCAAAATTTCTCCTCCATTCGATGCCTAAGTTGATCAAGACATCAGCACATTGGTTTACCTTTCTTTTAAACATGTTTGATCTTTAACCCTTTAATTCGAATTAATTAAATCTCCCATAGCTGCTACGAAACTAAGTCTAACATCACATTCCACTTTAGTTCCCTGAATGCTACTCACCACTACCTGATAATCCACCTAAACTTCAAATGCCATCATCCCCTTTGACAACCACAGAAAGACCAACATATAGACCCCAACGCTCACCTACAAAAGAAAAAGAATTAGCAATGCCAACTTTTTTTGGAATAGTCACAAACCCACTACTAGCAACATCCCTGAAAATTACCCCACTACCGGCAGTCATATCTCCTCTTGGATTGGCCCATCAATTTTGAGGCAACTACATCCTTCCAAGGGATAAATTTTAATAAAATTATGGTGATGTCTTGGATGTCAAGTCATTGGAATTTCTGATATTATTACAATGCTTACTATTGTTTTTTTTTTTTTTAAATGTGGTATAGTTATATTTTAAAAATCCAAGGTAATAATTAGCTTTTGTTGAACTTGTGGTTTATATATAAAACGAAACAAAAGAGATCTGATATTTATCTTTTTTCCCTACAAAAATCCGAAGTATTTGTCTTGGGTTTCACATTTACCCAACATTGTTGCTACCAAAGTGGTTTTGGCTTTGGCAAAAAAAGACAAGTGGTATTTATCTTTTTCCTCCATAAATAGCTGTTGTCTTCTCCAGATACTTCAGAAGTCACAACCACGGAACACCGAACAGTTAGCAAAATTGAGTTTCATTGAGGCCTAGGTTTTCTTCTTTGTCTCCTAAAAAGATGAATTTTCGTTCTCATGTCAACAATATTGTATCTGGTTCTGAAAAATTTACCATTATGGTGAAGGTTCTTCACAGGCGGAAGGTACCCTCTACACATAAAAAGTCCGACTTCATATTTATGAACATGATTTTGATCGATCAAAAGGCTTGTTTTTCTATCAAAGTTTCGTTTTTTTTCCTCTGCGTATGTTACAGTCAGAAGTTAACTTTTGTTGAACTTGTGCTTTATATATTTTGTCTCAGGAATGTCGGGAGGGATAACTAGTTTAATATAAAGTTTTAATATGTATATATACACACAAACTTTAGATTTTATGGTGTTTATTATTTTTTTAAAATTATATATATATGTATATTAATTTTATTATGTTCATTTCTTAAAAAATAGTTTAAAATAACAATTTAAAATGGAAACATATAAATAGGTTTTAATATAGCATTATATTTGTAACATTTTACTAGTCAAATTTACTTAAGCTTGTCTCTCTACACTACCTAATCAATTGTCTTCTGGAATACTTCTTCAGAAAACTAACATTAGAATATACTCGTTTTGTCCACACTAACTCCTTTTAGATGTTTGGTAACAAAATGAGAAACTCTTACCTTTGCATGATTCTTCACGAACGATTATTTGGAGGAAAAAGAAACAAAAGGTTTTCTAGAATGGGAGGACGCTACGTTGAAACTCAAGTATATATTAGAAGAAGAAAAAATTGATAAGTTTTGACAGAAAATTGATAACAATGTTATGAAGTACATATTTTTTGCAAGATTTTGATTATTCTATAAGCGCATAACACAAATTCGAATGATTTAAGCCATTAATATTGAACTCATAAGTGGGACTTAAGGGAATAGGAAAACACCGTAAAATAATTTAAATACAAGAAAATTTACAATTCAAAATTCAGATGATTTACTATAATTTTAATTGTTTATGGTCTGGAAGTTTGACTAAAAAAATTAGAGAGGAAGTTTTTTTGTTTTATTTTTAACGGAAATTGCGAGTAAGTTAAGATACATTTTTTTTTTCTACACCAAGTTAAGATACATTTCAATTTACTTAACAACCATAAAGACATGTTTGCATAGAAAAGGAATAAAACTTTTGCCATGTATTTTAATTCTACTTGACTCTTGCTAATTAATCATTTTTAAGTTTTTACTTTAATCAAGGCTAACAAAAATTTACTAGTCTCTGACATGATAATTTTAGGAACCTATGTTAAATTAATATAAATGCTAGATTAATTATATTATTATAATAATTAACTATATTTTCATACAAAAAAATTAAGTATCGAGCTAATTTTCTTCCTACAATTTATACTGCCGACTATTCTTTTATTTGGGGCCAGTGCCTATCCAATTTAAGTATTTAACAAAGCTTTTGCCAGTTTGGATATATTAAACCGTAATATTAGAAGAGGAAAATAAAAAAAATTATAAGCTCAAATTAACTTGTGTATAATTTTTTTAAAAAAAATCCTTTGAAGAAGTTTTTTTTTTTTGAAGTTACTTTAAAGAAGTTAATATGAGATAATTTTATAAATTAATTTATGTGTGATTTAATTTTAACTTGTAATTTTTTATTATTTTATCCTCCCAAAAATCCTTGCGAGAAAATTTATCCAAGCATGCCTATGAAATTAATCAATTTACTAAATGAATCTTGTAATAATACACTTTAACCATGTGGGCCTCATTAGTGACTTACGGTTATGTACCAGTCCAATGCACCTTAATAAGCATAGAGGGAAAAGGCCCACAACGTGTGTATGCGCCCAAGCCCATCTCTGTTTTCTTTTTTCCCTTCTCCAGCTCAGTTTTCTGCAGCTCAACAAGTTTCTCTATGTAATTTGATGGCTCTCGTTAGATCAAGCCTCTGTTTAGTAGATGAGAAGTTTAGAGGAGGAAAAGAGATAAAGATGATATGATTTAAATAATTTTAAAATTTGTGAGATAAGATACTTTGTATTATTTTTCATCTATTTTTATTCATTTCTCTTTTAGATTATTTTTTCTAACCAAACACATTTCATTTATACTTTATTTTTTTACCTATTTTTACTCATCTATCTTGTTTTTTTGTCCACCCTATTTCTCTATTCTCTACCAAATAAAGGTGTTGTGGCATTTGCATGCATTTTTTTTATTGTTTTTCTTTTTGCTAAATGCCTACTTGATTCTCATCCCTTGCATGCATTGTCGCTCTTTATAAACTCCTGTAAGCTATCTCTTCCTTTTGCAAGATTGCTTTTTATTCTCTTTATATATATATATATATATATATATATATATATATATTTTCCCAATTCTTTCAATTGTAAACACTTAGTTTAGATAATATATGTTATGCGTGAAATATTTATTGCTTTAATATATGGGGTCGCAAACACTGGCAGCTAGGAGGGAGCAGAGAAGCTCTAATGAGGTAGATGAAAGAATATATTTTGAATAGTAGCAAGTGTAAGATGGGGGAAACATCTTTGATCCTATCAAATTTTTAACCAAAACCCCATGAGATAAAAATTACGATAATGACTAGGTTAAGATAAACTTAAAGATTATCATATCATGTTGGCCCGACAAATTTATTTTGATCAGTTATTTATACTATACTGTCTTATTTATCTTGGCCATCAAACAGATTCTACAAGAGTGTTGGGCTCAATGTATGGACGTAAGGATGAAAATGGACAGTGAATAACATCTGGTTGAGTGGTTCTAAAAGATAAAGAGAATAGTGACGCATGGAAGGAATGTTTAAGAAGAAAAAGGATGAAATGATTAAAAATTTAAAATATTGATAATAAAATAAAATAACCTAAACTAGGTGTTAATCACATGGTTATCATTAAAAAAAGTAACTCAATAAGTATGGAATAAGCCAATAAGTTAGATCTGCTTGCCATTCTTAATTTTAGTTACATAAAATCTGATTTGTCTTTCACAATTTTACTCATTATGAGATAAGTTAACACAGCGAGATGAATTAACTGGGTTTAGACCTCAATTTTATGCAAGCTAGCACAGTGAGATGAGTTAAAATTAATTTTAATGGACTAATTTGAGTGAACAAATACACTTTAAAAAATATAGAACTAATGACGTTATGGAATTTTTAAGCCAACTTGCACTAATTTTTTTTAAAACCGCCCGTGGGAATTGGGGTGTCAGAAATTAGATCTTTGATTAGTTTATTGGTTTCCATCCTAATGTAGATATAAATATTAACAAATGCTAACTAATGTTCAAAGGATATTAATTAAGGAATTTAAAGTATAAATATTTTGATTAGAAGATAAAAAATTATATTATTTATGATATTTTTTACATTTTTATATAATTTATATAATAAATATTTTTATTTAATTCTAGTTGCTTGATGAATGTCCTAAACAAATTTAGTGAAGACCAACCTCATAAGTATGTCTCTTATCCTTTAAGATAAACCAAACGAACATTATTGAAATGGAAAAAGAAGCTTCGTCAGGATGAGGATTAAGGGCTTGCCGGAACATATAATAAAAAATAAAAAGAAAGAGATGGTAACATGAAAGCGCGTGGCAGCCGCTGGTTTAACCCAAAACAAAACTTTTTCCGGAAATAAGGAGCCTTTCTTCTGCTTCTTCTCTTCCCTTCCACACAAATACATCGCATCATTTCCATTGCTCTCTCTCTCTCTCTCTCTCTCTCTCTCTCTCTCCTGTGCGGACACAAGTAAGTACTGTTGCGTCCAACCCTTATTTATCAATTTCGTCTTTCCATATTTCATATATCGCTGCTGCTGCTGATTATGATTATGGTTATTATTGTCATTTCAATTCTTTCTTCTGCCTCCTCTCCTCATTTCTTAGCGCATTGATTTCAACTTTGATGAATAGCTTTCGCACTTTTCATTCCAACGCATCCTGACGCATTTGATCTTTACGCTTCTTTAGCTCTCTCTCTCGAATTGCATTGCATGCCTTTTTCTAGGTTGAGTCATTTCATTTTACGTTGCAAATATGGTTAGATTTGACTTTTTGGAATGAGTTTTTCGAAATTGAAGTGTGCCTTTCTTTCCCAGATGTGATGATGATGCGTAGTAGTATTCTTGTCATTCAATGCTGGTTTTTTGTTGTGTGATTGTAGTTTTTGATGGGGATATACCTCAGCACTCCCAAAACAGAGAAGGCCTCTGAAGATGGTGAGAACGACAAGCTTCGCTTCGGTTTGTCTTCCATGCAGGGCTGGCGTGCTTCCATGGAAGATGCTGTAACTGCCTTCTTCTTTTGGTTCATCTTATTTCATTTGCTACCACTTGTTTTGTATGTTACCATCAACAAGTGCCATGTTCACTGCTTTGGTTGTACACAAGGGAAGTTATTCTAAAAGAGTAGTTTACTGCCAGTGCTATATGACAACTAAGTGTAAGGAAAATCCTAAGCTAGATTGACAGGATGACATATTGACATATTGACATATTAGTGACAAGCTAATTTTGATATTTGCATAATTGACTGAGAAAGTTTTTAAATGAGTATGTCTTATGTTCTAAGTAGCTTAAAGATTACTAGGTTTCATTGTTAATCTGCTTTAATGAAGAGGGCAAAAGTATCATTTATTTTAGGCACTTCAATTGAAGTTATTTCTGTCAGCTATTTATTTGAATGTGCAAATATAAGTCAGTGTTTTTCACATTTACCGAGGAATATATTTTCCCTCCTCTAGTATTGTTTTACTCATGAGAAATTGGTTCTCTTTGGAAGTGAAAATTGCGTATGTTTGATGTCGATGCTTTTGTACCTAAATCTTCAGTAGCCCATTATTATATCACAATCTGTTCGATGGTGTATACAAGTTTTAATTCTTTCACATTAATTGCCAGCATGCAGCTCATCCATATTTGGACGAGTCTACATCATACTTTGGTGTTTATGACGGCCATGGAGGTCCGTATCAGATCTTTATGTTTTCAATAATATTTATCTGATGTGTCCATAGTCACTTTCACAAGCAGCGAGGAAATGATTTCTTACTGATTCATTTATCATTTAAATTAATTGTAATCTGTATCTTACCATTGGAATTGTCCTTGTAATTATTAGGAAAATTATTTCATTACTTAGGAAGCTGATTGCAGTGAGGAAGTTGTTTCAAATGTTTGATGTTGCTTGAAGCTTAGTGCTTTCATTTTGAATTTCCTTTGGAACCCACCTTAGCATGGTGACTTTTACCTGCAGACATAGTGTTTTCTTTTTGGGTCATTAATCGGGTTTTCATTTTCTTTTTTGATGTTATCTGATTTCTTTTTTCCCTTGACCAAATGTCACTTAAATGAATAACAACATTATATGAATTACAATTCTTTCAAACTTGTCATAGGACGTAAAATACTGCATAAGTTTTCTTGTTCCCTTTTCAAATATTTGCCTTGTAATAGCCTTGTTTCCATATGTTATAATATGTGGTTCACACTTCACAAGTTCAACATATTTTCGTTATCGACAAACAGAACCATTATAGCTTAAACATTGTTGGCATATTATATCTAGTTAGATTCATCTGATATCAGATTTGAGTTTGGACTGGAATGCCTTTGCAGTCTACTTCACATCTAGAATTTTTTTCCCCCCCATGTTTTTATTTATTTATTTGGGACTTTGTTCTGCAGCCTATGTTAAAGAAGAAAAAGAGGGGAGGGGGGAATATCTTTTTATGGTGTGTGTGCAATTCATCTATATTAGACTATTAGCCATTCTAGACTCGAGTAATATTGATCATAGCTCACTTTGAGAAGTTTATAAATCTTTAATTATTTCAAAATTAATGTAATAATGGCCTAATGGGGCTGACATATATAACTTATTGGCTAAAATATTGTTTTATAATTCTCAATATGGTCTCACTGATTTGCAGGCAAAGTAGTTTCAAAATTCTGTGCCAAGTATCTACACCAGCAGGTGCTTAAGAGTGAAGCTTACTTAGCTGGAGATTTAGGCACATCTTTACAGAAATCTTTTCTCAGGTAATTTTGTATATTTTTCTTTAGAGTTTTATTAATCTTACTGGATGCCAATAAAAGTCAGAGGATTGGATAATAGGGTAGGTGTCCTTCATGTGTAAAAGCTAACTTGGCTTAGGCTGAACCCTGTGATACAACATGTTCAACTTTTGCACCAAATGATTCACCTTATCTGTCTATTTTTTGTACCCCGGGGAGATTTGACATCATGGTCTCTTCAAGGTATAAATATAGCTGAAAACCAAGATCCAGGCACTTACTAATAGTTTTAAAACAATTTTCTTCTCCTCTCTAATTTCTTCGTTTCCTATGAATTGTTGACATTTAAAAACCTCTCCACTTATCTCGTCATTTTTTTGTAGCCTTTTTATGCTTGCTAAAAGATTAGAAATGTCACCACCTGACATTAGCCTTATATTTCTTTCCCTTCATGGTTAAAATCATTTGCACATTTGGGGCTCTTAGGAGTCCCACATTGAGTAGAATAAGAAGCTTAACGCGGTACTTAGGCCATGAGTCTCTCCCACCCAATGGACTAGTCTTTTGAATTGGGCTCTACTCATGTGCATAAGTCCTAACAATTAGTCCATTAGGTGGGAGAGCCTTATGGCTTAACTACCACATTGAACTTCTTATTCTACTTAATCCGGGACTCCTAAAAGGGAATTTATAGATCTTTAAGTTTCGTGCCCATAAATGGAAATAGAGATATGGAGTTTAGATGGAACTACTTCTGTCAAAATTATGTCCCTTTTTTTTATGTTTTCCTTCATTTTGAGGCAGAATGGATGAGATGATGCGCGGACAAAGAGGGTGGAGAGAATTAGCAGTATTGGGGGATAAAATAGAAAAGTTGTCTGGTATGCTAGAAGGCTTTATATGGTCTCCCAGGAGTAGTGAAGCCAATGACCATGTCGATGATTGGGCTTTTGAGGAGGTAATAAATAAAGGAACATTTTGTTTTTCTTGCACCACCACTTCTTTCTTCTCTAACTCATTCCATTGTTCTTAATGCACGTTGGAAAGGTTTCAATATATGGAATTTAAGCTTGTAGTAAATATATCGGAAGTTCTTAAATTTAAGCTTAGTATTTTTACTTTTTGATGAATTTTCATATTAAATGTAAATCTAATATTACAAAAGTCCATTTTAACATAATTTAACTGTACTGGTTAGTATATGTATTAGTGTTGATGAGTTATTTGCACAACTTTCTTTGCTTAAACTGCCTATTAAATAAACAGTATTTTTCAATTATGAATTACCATTTTCTTAAACCTGATGGTAATACTTTGCTTGTGTATGTTAGAATTTCAATATTTCAGCTTTCGATCATGTCTTTTGCAATTTGTCTACCTCATACTTACTGTGCCTGTTCACTATGATACACTTATGTATGAATCAACATAAACCTTAGAAGTCCAATTTTGTAATGTAACCATTTGACAATGACAGAGGGTCCTTTGTGATTAAGTGATTAAGTGTGTCACACTTGATTAAACAAATAAGGGAGGTGGGTGTTTATTTAAAAACTAGAGGGGGTGTGAGTGTCATTTGAGAAGACCTTGGGGAAGTGAGTGTAGTGTAATTTCCCTTAATAAATTCTTTGTTTGTCAATAAAATTATAAAAAAAAAACTATAAATTAAGGTTTGGTGTGGGGCATACAACTCTTGAATCCTACTGTAAAAAGTTTTATTCTGAATTAAGAATGTTATGCTGTAAATTAGGGGCCCCATTCTGATTTTACTGGACCAAACTCTGGAAGCACAGCTTGTGTGGCTGTCATCCGAGGAAACAAACTTGTTGTTGCTAATGCTGGAGATTCTAGATGTGTCTTATCAAGGAAAGGCCAGGTATTCTCACCTCTGGCGTTTTTTTTATTATCTTCTATAATTGTAGTAGGCATGCGATATAAGCTTATAGGGTACTGTTAATTATGTGCAGATATATGATGATATAGGGTGTTAATTCAGGCTACACTTTTTGTATTCTGAGATAGATATTTCGGTATAGATAAATTGGTGCATGTTTGATGTTCTGCACTTTTTTTAACATAATAGGTGTGTTTATATTAGAATGGAAATAAGAGTGTTTGGTTGAGATGATGAAAATAGAGAAGAGATATTTTAATTAAAATAGAGTGTAGAAGGTGTGGGGCCCATTTGGAACCCACCCTATTTTTTTGAAAAAATATGTAAGATCCGTAAAAAAATTTCATGTCTATCTATTTTTCCTTTCAAACAAATATCTATTTCCTTCCTTTGTATTTACTCTTAAACATAGGGTAAGATTTAGAGGGAGTAATGACACATATTTTGATACTTTAACACTTGGTTATTGTATTGATATCACAAAAATAATTTTAACATTTACATGCATTCTTCCAGAGTTTAAGCTTCTCCTATCCATGTCATCACAATCAATGTTTATTGATGCCTTTGGTGCTTGTAACAGATATTGTTCGACTATGTTCGTACTCAGTTATTTAATGAATTTTTATTTGCAGGCACACAATTTGTCCAAGGACCACAAGCCTGAACTTGAGGCTGAGAAAGACAGGATTCTGAAAGCTGGTGGTTTCATTCAAGTTGGACGGGTCAATGGAAATTTAAACTTGGCTAGAGCAATTGGTAGCACAAATTCTTTTTTTGTTATAAATTTTTAATGTAAAGCAAAATGTGGGGGTTTATTGTTCTCCTGAATTTTTTATAGTTGCTGTCATGAGATTTTTTTTTTTATTTCCTTCACCAGTTCTTAGTTTTCGTAATATAATATTCTTTCTATTCCAGGAGATATGGAATTCAAACAGAATAAGTATTTGCCTGCCGAAAAACAGATTGTAACTGCTGATCCGGACATAACTTCAGTAAGTATTGCCCTATGCATTATTTTATAAAGAAGTTAATATTTATGAATGCCTTTCTTTTTGGGCCTATTGTTTTTTGTTAACTTACAAATCTTGAAAAAATATAATATGAATTCCTTATACATCTTTTGGCCATCACTTTACTAGGAAAGCATAACAAAATAAAGAGTGAGACTATTTTCCTTCCATTTCATTCCCCATTTGATAGAAAAGTGTTTTCTAGTGGGATATAACTTCCTTACTTATTTCTCCTCTCAAACAAATGATAGAAATTTAATATTTCTATCCTATCCCCTTCCTATTTCTTTCCACTTTGTTTACACCCAAACAAACAAGGGGTTAAAGTGAAATGTTCCTTTGTAGTGTTGTTTTCTATTATTTTGCTCCAATTTAATTTATATATATTCTATGTAACAGGTTGAGCTTTGTGATGATGACGAGTTTCTTGTAATAGCTTGTGATGGAATATGGTAGGTTACATAAATTTTCTCTAGAAACCCATTGCTATTACCAAATTTTGTTTTTGTGATTCTTTTGTAATTCTCACTATAAGTATTCCTTCTTTTTTAATCCACACTATAATTTTGTTTTTGAAAGGCAAAAACAATTTATACATTAAAAAAGCATGGTTTGAGCACAAGTTGTGCCAGTTTATTCTCACTATAATTAATCTACTTCTATATAACCTCTTGTGTTTAGGGATTGTATGTCTAGCCAACAGCTTGTGGACTTCATACATCAACAGTTAAAGACTGTAAGTCTTGTATGGTTACCTTTTATTTACTCTTTTTTTTTTTAATACGGCACTCACATTGTTATAATTGCAAAACTCGTATCATTTATAAAAAAAACATGAATATGCAGGAGAATAAACTTTCTGTGGTTTGTGAGAAAGTATTTGATAGGTGCTTGGCACCAATAGCTGGTGGTGAGGGATGTGATAACATGACCATGATCTTGATTCAGTTCAAAAAACCTTCCAGCAGCCCAGATGCATCATCTGTCACGAACCAGCCTCAATCGTCTGCTCAACCATCTGAAGCTGATAGAAGTTCAGAGACAATAGAATCGAAGTGAGAGAATTTCGGACCTGACTTTATGGTCATCAATTTCTTACTGCATGTTGAAGCATTGGTGGTGAGCTGAGGTTCTTGCCTTCTTGGGTACTATTTTATATCCAAATTTCAGGATGTTAATTCTCAATAGGGGATTGTAAATTTGTGAAAAACTAATTCATGGGGCTAGCATTGGCTTTGTACATAAGTGTCGGTTGTTCAGAATATGAAGGGAAAAAAAAGAGTTCAGCAAGCATACTATGTACACTGAATGGCTAAAATCACCTTTTGGAAGCTTACCAATGCCAATATGAGTGCCGACCGGAAGAATGTGTAGGAAGAACATGTAGGATACTGGAGTTATATTCATGATCCATAATTAGCAGTTCCAAAGACCAACCCTTTATGGGTTGGTGCACTCGTGATGCTCTTGTTATTATTGTTAAATTTCTCTTTTTTGGAAATTATAAATTCTCGTTGACTTTTTTTTGGGTTCTATTCTATTTATGTTAAATTATATGCAAATTTAAATTACTGGTTCGAAAAAACAAACATTTTGAAAATGGCGAGGGTCTTGTACCTGATAGACATGTGAAAATAACTAGGGAATTTGTTTATATATTAGCAGAAAAGTCGTTTATATATTCTACTTTTCATGCAATCATGTTTTCTTTATTTCACACGACACTTCTTTTTTCATTTTACATTTCTTCAATAAATGTTCAAATTTCTACTATCAAGTACAATTATGAGAAATGAACTGTATAATATTTACACACAACATATGATTAATTTCTTGTTCATTTGTTTTTTTTTTTCTCATTAACCTAGTCATTTTAGAGGGTGCAAATATTGTCTAATCACATTGTTTTGGAACCAGATTCTTTCAACTAGTGTTGGGTTAAAGATTTATTCAAGAAAATTTTGTAAAAAAAAAATTGAACATGATTTTTTCACTAAATAGATAAAACATTTTTTACATGTGAATATAATGAAATTGTACATAATTGTATCAATCTTATGGATTAATCACATAATATGATACGATTACTTGTTTTGTGATAATTACTTTAAAATTCAACTTTCTGATCAATTGATAATTTTCTTACAACAATTGGTTATGAAAATTAACTAAAAATATGCTTGTATAAAGATGTAATATTAAAATAATATTAACAGATAGAACGAAAGTAGCACATAAGCAACGTGGACCATCCGATCTTTGGAGTATAAGTCCGATTTGGATGCTATCAGTCTATCATGGTCGCATGTGTGCCACGTGTCTGTACATTAGGGCTCTTTATCCACTTTCAGAGAGGTACTGTTCTTATCTGATCCGTTCCTTTACATATTTTTATATCACGTATTTAGATTTATATGTAAAATTTAAACGGTTGTTTAACTATAAACTGTTATCTATGATTCATGATCAATTTTATAATAATGATATTTAAAATAATTTTTAATTAATCAATAATATAAATTTTTTAGACTATGATATGTAAAAAATAAACGCTTTAAATGATATTCATAAAAAACTTAAATATTTATCAAATATTAAGAAAATATAGAGACTCAAACTTGTCATCTATCAATTCTGAAATTGTTAAATAATAACTGTACTGAAAATTTAAAATTATTTTATACTAACATTTAAATGCAAACTATTATATATAAGTTTATTGATAGTTATATATTTATTTTTTTCGATTTACAGTATAAAAAGTTTGATCTGATGATACATATCAACTAAACTTTGGGTAATTGTATTTGAAAATATTAATACCATGAATACCTTATAGTTTTTTCTATCTCTCTCACATTATATTATCTATTATATTGTTATATACACTTCTTTTCTCTTTGTATGTCTTCTATATTGTGGGCCTTCTTGTAACATTTTTCCTAAACTTCAAAATTATATTTTATTTCATCCACTTATCCCAGTTCCTTTATTTATTTAATTTACTTAAATACTGTAAATCTGAATTCCTATCTTAAACAAAATAATTTTAGAGCTTATTTTTTAACGAGAAATTTTTTTAAAATATTTTCTTAAAATGAAAGCATTTTGTAAGAGTTTATTATTCTCATCAAGTCATATGTCTTATCCTAGTTTCATATATTAATAATTAAGATTCTAATTTTATTTTTACTTTTTATTTTTAATGTAATTCTTAATTTTAATTTCAAAATTTATTTTATTTTATAACTAGCTCGAATTTTGTTTGGACGTTTCGTTATGTCTATCACTAGTCAATGTTCCTTTATTTTGTCTCCCCTTTCTCCGACCCTACTTCCCCCAAATTCATACTTTTGGCCTTTTGGGCCCAATTTAACGCAAAGATTTTTCACCCCCCTAAAAAGTTGCGATTTAAAAAATAAGTACAATTGGCATTGCTACTTGCTTGTCATTGGGATGCATTAATTCAATTGTTCTACTTAGAAACTATAAAAACAATATAATTGATAATTCACACCTAAACATAGTATTGATATATCTATATTATGAATTTGAATATTTACTTTAGCAAGTAAGAATTTTATTCTTTTTATTTCCTCAATTAACTCACTTTTTCTTAATTATATAATAATTTTCATATACAACTTCTATAACTAAGAATAATTTTTTAATATTTTGAAATTTTCAATTTAATTATTTTTAGTATAGTATGCTATTATCTTTAATTTAAAAATAAAGTAAATTATAAATTATAATAAGTAATACTATATTTAAATTTAAATTTATCAATTATTAAAGTTATATTAATTATGTTTATTGAAAGAATATGGAAAAGTGATTTTAGTTTAACATAATTAAATGATTGTATATGAAAAATATTTACCCCATACACGTGCAAGAAGTAAAATAAAAGTAAGTTTTGAAATGAAAAGCATAACATTTTTATTTGAAATAATCTACTTTATATGCTTATTTCACATACTATTTTTGCAATTAACTAAAAAAATTCATTCTTAACCATCTCCAACTTTTTTTCTTTTAGCTTTATCAAAATACTTGATCTTCTTAATTACCTATTATTACAATATAGATGAAGATAAAATAGAGATAAGAGATGAACCATCAAACATGATGAAGTGATGAACCTAACAATATGACAAACACGAAGCCAAAATATAAATAAACAAAAGAATATTAAAGAAAAGACTACAAATGCATTTTATATAATAGTTATTGATATATACATATAAAGTTTATATATGTATATAATGTGAAAATTAAGAATTATTTTATCTTTTTAATATTTGAAAAAAGGGTATAAGATTTTATTGTCAAGTCCTAAATTCACTTCAGGATTTTTTTAGTTTGTTTTTATCTTCACCTCCATTTTTGCTGAAAAAAATTCCTGACTTGAAATCCTAAACAAATAATCTATGTAAGGATTTTTAAATATAAAAAGTTTGCCATCCCTATTTTCGAAAATGAAAGTGATGGAGCACTGAACCAAAACAGGCAACATGGAATACTAAAATTTGTTTGAAAAAGAGAGAATTTAAGAGAAGTTGAAGGGCTCATGAATCAAATTCTAAAAGAGGTGAAAGGATATCCACTGGCATATGCCTTAAAGATGAACTAACAAATTTATTGAAATGTTTTTTTATTATAGTTTTAATAAATTTTCTAACAATCTGAATAACACTTTTTTTAAGTATGCTATTTTTTCTGTTAAAAAAAATATTATTTTTAATAACTGAAATTGATTGAAAATTTCTGAATTATATGGGTTTCACTCTTATTGAATAAACTTCTATTCACAATTTAAAAAAAAATAGTTTAAGTATTGATAATGTAAAAAAAATTATATTATTATTTAATTAAATATGGTAAATTTATTAATTTGTAATAGTGACTAATGATTAATTAGTATAAAGACTAATACATACCATACATGAAAGCAAATTCTGTAACAAATAATATAATATTTAAAAAGAGTTGTTGAGACAACCCTATGTCTAAATTTGGGAGCAAATCAAAAGAAGAGTCTTGAATTGAGACCAAGTAAAAGCTAAAACGCAGATAAGATAAGGCCAACAACAACAATCTGTCTTAGCTCAGCAGTTGTTTCCCCCCTCTCATTTTCCGTCTCTTTTCCCACTAAATGCGTAGATCCACGTCACCCTTGACTCAATGGATAAGAACATGAATTACTTCCATTTCACCTCAGATTCTCCCCTTTTTACCACTCATTCTTTTTCTATTTAAATCCCTTTCATTCCAACTTTAGAGTCTACTTCCTTTGATCTATTCTATTCTACAATTATTGTAATCTACCCAATATTTTACGGATACGACAGATTCCCCATCAATTCGATAACTTGCCGTGTAAATTGATCCATTCTAAACAATATCTCCCTTCGTAGCCAAAAAGATCAAAGTTTCGTTATTTATAGCCAAAGGCTTTCTGGGTCGTTGTGAATCTTGTGTTTGAGAGATTAAGACCTTTTTGCATTGCAAATGGCTGCTGCAACTGCTGGAGTTGTTGGTGGAAATGGTTCGTCCGCTTCTTGGATGCGATTCAAAGGCAAGGAAAAGAAGCAAACCAAGATGAACAAGTCAAGGATTAGTTGCTCTTATTCTTCTTCTGTGATGGATCCTTACAAGACCTTAAGAATACAACGTGGTGCCTCTGAATCTGAGGTCAGGAAGGCTTTCAGACAGCTGGCTCTGCAGGTTTCAGTCCCAACCCTTCTATTCATATTTTATCCTTAATTAATTGGATTTAGCCATTTTGATTTTCAATAACTTATTAATTAGTTGGTTTTCTATTGTGCTTGCTTCAGTACCATCCAGACGTGTGCAGAGGGAGCAATTGTGGGGTTCAGTTTCACGAAATCAACGAGGCTTATGATGTGCGTTACATATCCTACACCTACCCTTTTCTCTAAATTTCAGTTGCATATTTATTTGCACCGCGTAGAATGAAAACATAAAACTGCTAGTTTGAATTATGATCATCTCCCAATTAGCATAAGTCAAACTGCAACAAAAGCAATAATATTATTATTTGAGCCTTCTTTGGGCCATAGTTTTGAACTTATAAACCCTGCCTAACACGTATGACAGTTAGCTAATTGTGATTTCAATGTTGTTTATTGGAGTGCAGATTGTGATGGCCAACTTAAGAGGAGAATCAAATGCGACAGAACCGTATGAGGCTTATTATGATGCTGGAATTGATGAGCCACTGAGGGGAATGAACGATCCAGATTGGGACATGTGGGAGGAGTGGATGGGGTGGGAAGGAGCAGGAATCCGTGACTACTCGTCTCATATTAATCCTTACATTTGAGAAATTTGTTGATAATTATTATTAGTCTTTTGAATCATGATTGTGCATTAGTTAAAGTGGGGTCTAGACCTACATACATGTCCCCACCCAAGGTGGTTGGTGTTCTTTGTATATAGTCCAAGTGAATGTAAAGTGAGTCCTCTCTCTGCATAATTGAAGATGAGGAAATGACTCTTTAATCCTTAAGCCTATGCTTGACAGAGAAGAAAAAATGAAAAGAAAGAAAAGAAAATTCTTTCATGAAGTTAATTATTCCTTTTTTATTTTTCTTTCCCTTTTTATCAAACCAAATAAAGAAAATAATATCATGATACATATTTCTTTCTTTCAAACGGACCATAAAAACAAATGAAAAAACTTTCATGACATGATTTCCATCCGATGATAATACTAAATAATAATATGAAAAAACATCATTATTTAAACATTAAAAATTGATGATATCTTTTACTTATTTCTATTTATTAGGCACGCATTTCAACAAAAAAAAGTTTCCCCGACGAAAAGGACAAATGAGTGGCATGAACAATGTAAAGAGTGCTCTATTCTATCTCCAGTTTCCACATTTTAATCTCTATGATCTATACGATATATCCAAATAGAAAGAAAGGGAGTGGTAGAGAGAGGAGGCTGGTATCAGGTCAATGCCAGTGACACGTCACGCCCTAAATTTATTATTTCACCTTTCCCAATTGTGAAGCAATCCCTTGAAGACATTATTTTCTTTGAATTTTTATATTTGTTTTGTAGGCTAGCAATCTTTCACACTAAATCATAAAAAACACAGTGCCATCTGTCTGCTTTCTATACAACGAAAATTGGAAAATGAAAGATGAAAGGCTTTATGATTGAGTGTTGGATGTTGATATCTTTATATTCCAAAATCTGATACAACCATTTGATATTTTTTATTTAATTTTTCACATTGTTATACTATATTATACTAGTACATATTTATGAGTAATTTATCTCCCCTCTTTTATCTATTGTTCTTTGGTTTCTACGTTTTCTGAGAATAAATTATTTTTCTTTTTACTCTATCTTTATGAATTTAATTAGAATACACTATGAAAATATTTTTAATTGTATGATCTAATAACATGTTATTGTGCATGGTAAATTTATTAATTTTTATGATAATTGCTTTAAAATTATATTGAGATGAATCTTGATTGGTTAACAACGTAATTTTTTTTATATTATTCATGTATGAAAAATTAAAATATTTTCATATCCTGCTAACAATATAAACAAATGAAATAATATTATTAATCTTTTAATACTCAAATTGATTTAATTTCTATTTTTGGTGAAGTTCTTACGAGATGAGGGGCAGGGAAAAAGAGTTGGAGTTGAAGTAATCTTAATTGCGTTTTTCTATTTGGATAAAAAAAAAATTCTATAAATACGTATAATAGAAGAAAGTAAAAACGTAAAATAATTAAGTTGTCTACAAGTTTAAATTAACATAAATCTTAGTTTTTGAAAAAATTAGATGAGAGAATTTTAATAAAAGTTAAAGTGTATATGTTAATTTTAACTTACAAAAAAGAGTTCAATTCATTACTCTTTATTTTCATCTTCTATAAATGCCTATGAAAAAAATTGTTCAAATGGTGCCTCAACTAAGTTGTTTACCAATGTGTCCAAGGAAAAGAGCTAGTTTTAGTGGTACTTAACCTAAATTTTCAACTTACTTACGCTAAGAATAAATGAATAATGTAGTTTCGATGTTTTTGTAGTGCTCTTCTTGGTAAAGAGACTAGACTATAGAGACCAGAGAATGTTGATGACTTGATGAACTAGCAAATGTCCATCCCATTATAGATTATGAAGATACGAAGTTTGAGAAGGAATTCTTAGGTATGTATTAACGTTTTTCTTTTCAGACTATATCCTTATGTAAATTGGTGAATGACTAATGACTGGGTTTTCACTCTGTAAATCAATACCTTATGGTTCTTAAGAGGAGGACATTGTGATGGGCCAGTTAACCTTGCGATGATTCTTAAATGGAGAACATTATGATAGTCCAGTTTACTTTGGGAACATAACAAAGGGCTCAACTATTGACACCCCACAAATTGCTATTAAACCCTTCAGTTTTTTAGTAACTTTTTTTTTTTTTTTTTACAAAAATACTCGACATTGGATAATCCCACAAAAAATATCCCATATTCAGACAGTTAATGGATAAAAATTTACAACTTATAAATACTTCAATTCACAGACCTTGCAATATACATATCACACATCCTTCATCCTTCTAACTGATTAAAAAAAAAAAAAAAAATCCTTCATCCTTCTTTTATCCAGACATGGACCCAGCAAATGATTTTCAACAAGCACGTCATAAGCGTATGTTACTACAAACATTGCAATGAAATTATTACCAATGCATATGAAAAAGGGGATACATTCTACATGTGCACTCACATACAATGAGAAGTCTCCCTATCCAGTTGCTGTGCTTCAAACAGGTAAATCATACCCCTAAACAATTTTATTATATAAGGAAATTTTCTTATACATCATTATTTCTTTTTTGCTTTCCCAAATAAAAGACTAATTTAGCAGTACAGGACAACGGAAAAAGGAAGATGGATCTCCATCCCATAGAATAAAACTAGGGAGAAATGGACATCCAACAAACATATTTAAAGCCTTTTAATTAAGTGTTACTGGAAAAAAGTATGCTCTTCAACAGAATGTTGATGAAGATCATTTGACAGAAGCAGAACTGGATGAAAGTCTTTGGCTCCTTGCTTTATCAGCTTTTTCCAAGTAATCTTGATGAGATTGGTGTTTGGTCCCTGCAAGGTAAGAAGAAGCTCAACAGATTAAGTATTTAAATGTGCAGTTGTGCACAATGAAATGGAGATATATAAGAAAAATCTAAATATAAAGCCCTACTGAATGATCTACATCTGATAATCAAAAGAAACCAATCCAAAAGAAAATATCATTGAAGGTACTGCAGTTATTTAAAAAGTCTAACTTTGTATCTGAATTTCAAAAAATAAAAAACATAACGTAAATAAAAGCATGGGTGGAATGTATTTTGGTCAGGATATTTTTTAGTTTTATGATCATGCCATCCTATAGAATGCAGATGAACAAAATATATCTGCGACATGTTTTTGGTCTTTGATCACTATGTATCCTGGCATACATTGATGTGAAACTAATACCTCAAAGGCTCAGACAATGGTGCGATTAGAGGACACTTCTAAGTTCCAACAGTTGCCTTTTCCAGGATTTGAACTTTGGTTCTCCCCTGGGAGTGCAGCTTGCTTACCACTGTTCACTAGACAAAATGGTATGGGCAACAAAAAAAAAGGGTGGGAGAGAAAGGGAGAAGAGCTAATGACACGAAATAAAAAAATTTGTTTAGGCATTTCCCTCCACTTTAATAATTTATCTATCTTATTCTTATCTTTCCTCAGAGAAGGTCTTAGACTTTCTTTCTGACACAGGAAGAGGAAGAAAGAAGTTGAGCAATCCCATCAAAATCTCAACTTGAAAACTGCTGAAAGTCTGCTGGTATGAAAAACCAAACTGGCATTGACAGAATTTTATTCACTCATGAATCCTAGACAGGGTGCTGACAATATCCCTAAAGCATAAATTTAGTTAACTCCATTTAAGTGTTGCCAAAAGCCCATTCTAGAACAAAGTCTAATTAATTTCACCGAGTTTTAAGTCTAATTTAAGTAGCAAAAGAGTACATCTAATCTTAGAACACGAACAAGGACATATGCAACCACTTTGGTAAAGCAAAATATCTGAGACACTCAGCTAAGATGTCAGTCAGTACCACATCAAATACAACTCTCAATCAGCATAGGAAGATCAAATGCGAGCCACTGGATTCATGAGGTTTGATGGAATTAAACATATATTGCTTTTTTCCTTTTGTCAATTTTGAACCATCAATTGAAGATTTACTTATCACTAATTAGACTAGGAAACTTTATGCAACAACCTCACGAATCCGACCAATTGCCGTTTGGAACAAGGAGAAAAAAATTTCAACGTTGCAATAAAGTTATAAGGTTATCAATAATTAGACTAGGAAACTTAGAAGGTTTTACTATTACACAAGTTCAAATTCCTAAGAAATCAACAGCACAAAGGTTCGAGCTTTACACATAACAGTGGTGACAGAAGCAACCCATTGGTAACGTAAAGGAAAAGTTCAAAACTTTGTCACCAATCTAAAATTTAAATTGAAGGGGAATTCATAATAATTCTCCTAAACCAACTGTATGATAATAAAAGGGGAGGTGTAGCTACCACTGTTCATAAGGAACCATGGTACGGTAAAGACAGCGGTGATGAGAGTTAAACCAACGAAGACATGTTTCTTGTCACAGCTATTGAGGTAGTGATTCAACCTCGACCTGAATCCCCCTCCAACGTTGCTGTTGCTGTTGCTGTTGCTGTTGGCTTTTGTGTCGCTTCTCACCTTCCCCTCTTGGCCTCAGCTCAGGCCGCTGCTAAATAAACCAAACCAGCCCTAACTCTTTCACTTTAATTAAGTAAAATTAAATTTTATTTATTTATGAAAATATACCTTTTTCTTTATTTTTTAAAGTACCTTCTTCTTTGTTGTTAACACTATTTGAATAAGTTAAAATTATTTTAATAAATTATCGAAATAAAAAAAAGTTTGAAAAAAATTTTATAAAATAATTTTATAACATTAAATAAATTCTTTTTAATGCTTTTTATGGTAAATAAAAATAAATGATGATAAATGAATTCGTAGAATGAGATTGATGGTGTGGTACTGTGGTTATTCGTTAGAAAAATGATAAAGTGTTATAAAGGAGCAAATGAAAGTATAATGTCTGAGGTTTAATAACACTTTTAGAATATTTAAATTCTATACTTTTATTTGCTTGATTCTAACTATTATAGGTTCAATATGTGTAATTTCCATCTATTGATAAGAATGACAAAATGAATTTAACCCATTAAGATTGTTTCGTTTTTTTCTAAAAAAAAGATTGATTCGTTTAACTCGCTACAAGTGATAGATTGAGTTGAGATTTCCAATTAACTCTTAAAATAAGTTCAATCAATTCATTTATTTTAATTTTTCTTGTATATATTAATTGCAATTCACCAAAACTCTTTATTATTTTAATTTTTCATGTAAATAGACCAAAATATGTGTTAAACCAACTATATTTTAGTCAAATATATAGTTACAAATAACTTATTAAGAACTTGTATATAAATATTTTTTTAAAGTATCAGTTATATCTCTTACTTTATATAATGTTGTGTCGTTGGAAGAGATTTTGAAATCATTTTTTCTTATATGTGTATTAAAAGATAAATATATTTATTGACGAATAATCTATAAATATTTCTAAAAGTATTTTTTAAGTCTTAAAATTTATCTAATTCTAATGAATTTCTGTGATCTAATTCACTTCAACTTTTATAGATAAAAAGAAAAGATATTATTAGTTTATTAGAATTAATTAACTGAAACCAATGACATTAGTGATAGTGCCGAGGTAGTATAGCAGTTATTATGGGCTTCGTCAATACTTTCAAAGGGATTAAAAGGAAAATTTGAATATAATATTAAAATGGAATAGTTGAGGATGGGGATGAGTTTGAGTGAAAGGCTCAAAATATTCATTCTAATTCATATGGGACATTCTGGACATGCACTCCCATCACAGGCCTTGAACACTAACTGATAAGTAGGCGATTAACTCTTATTTAACCTCACTAAATTTCTCTTTCTCCATTTTCAAATCATTATATAACATCAACAAGTTTCTCCCACTAGAGTGTTTACAAGTGGCTATTCCACCACTCGCTAGGTAACAATGGAGCTTCAAAATCGTCAAGCAACACCCAAGTGTTCATCTGATCAAAAACAGCAAACTCCCTCAGATGTGAGGTTTGCATTTAACAGAAGTTAAAGAAAATAACCATGCAATGTATTCTAAAAACTTGCTATATTAAGAAGTTAGATATCAATACTAATTGAATATTAATTATATCAATACTAATTGAATATTAATTATATATCTATTTGTATAGTAATAAACTGTGTATCTGTTTAAATGCACTTTTCATAGCCAATAATTCATATCTTTGATGTAAAAAACATAAAAGTTATATCTAGTCGCTTTTGTTAAAACGTGAAGAATCGTACGTGTCCTGGACCCATTTCTAAACACACTACATGAATAAGGAAGAGCGGCAAGGTAAAAAAGAGAGAAACAAAATATGAGATAAAATAAATTAAGAAAAAAGACTCATAATATAATTTTTTTTTTAACTATTCAATCACAAATCATTACACATGTTAAGGTTATTAACTTTTATAATAAATATATTAAAAATCATATCAATAATAATTTTTAATTGGTTGATAGTATAATAAAAAAAGGCTTACATATTTTTTTTGTTCATGCAATTTAATGTTTTTGTTCATTTTCGTGCTTGCAATTTTTATTTTGTTTAAATTCTCACAAAAAATATATATAGATATATATATATATATATATTTTTTTTTTCTTTACAACGTTTTAAATAATATTTTTTTACTATTTAAAGTACTTTTTTTATTATTAAAAGTGCTATCTAAAATACTTTAAGGATAACTAAAATAATTTTTATTTACAAGAACAAAAAATAAAAAAAATATTAAATTAGATGAATGAAAAAAATATTTAAACCCAACAAACTTGTGTAAAAATTTAATAGAAAGGAGTAGAGTCAAGAGTGACACTAATACAGCAAGGCAGCACATGTTTGGAAATGTCCATCTTTCTTGGGCCCAAATGCAATAATTGTTGTCCTGTTTTCTACCGTTGAGGTTCCTTTCCAATACATACATACTCCTATTAGCTAAGCTAAGCAGTCCAAAGGGCACAACACAACAGAGAAACAAAAGAGTATGGGAGGCTCATGGTCATGGCAGCTCACATGTGCCCTATTGCTACTCTTCTCCGCCGTAGTCACCGCCACTGACCACATTGTGGGTGCGAATCGTGGCTGGAACCCTGGCATTAACTACACTCTTTGGGCCAACAACCACACTTTCTATGTTGGCGACCTTATCTGTTAGTCTCTCTCAATTCTACCTTTCTAGCAACCCTGTGTCTATAGTTAGTTTATAGATCCTTCACTAAACAGCATGTGTACATATAGTCATGTTAGATTCTTCATTAAACCCGACAGATCTAAACATGCTTCCCCTGTTTTTCCTTAAAGAGAATACCACCCTACACAGAATAAAAGACACACAGACAGTGAGACTGTGATAGAGTAGCAAATGTTGTTCTTTAAGATTCTCCATCCTTTGTTTTTTGCTAAAAGATTGATTTTTTTTTTCTCTTCTCTTCTCAATTTAGATAAGTAGTATTATTATTCACAACCACTATTTTGTTGACTTTTATTTTTCTTTTTTCTTTTTTGTTTCCTTCCCGTACGTTTTTAATAGCATTCAGGTACCAAAAAAACCAATACAATGTGTTTGAGGTGAACCAAACTGGGTATGACAACTGCACTACAGAAGGGGCAGTGGGGAATTGGAGCAGTGGGAAGGATTTCATACCCCTTAACAAGGCCAAGAGATATTACTTCATTTGTGGCAATGGCCAATGCTTCAGTGGAATGAAGGTCTCCGTTGTTGTCCATCCTCTTCCTCCTCCTCCCACCTCTGCAGTTGCTGCTCAACATTCAACGCCAAAGTCTGCTTCTCCTGTGCTCTTAAAGCGAGGATTTCGCTCACTGTTGGTGTCTACTGTTTTAGCTTGCTTTGGATTTGTTTGGATTTAGCACTTGTAGAGCTTAGTGGCTCATTCTTTTTCACCTTGTTGTTTGTATCTTCCATGTTTGTTTCGGATTCTTGCCTTTCAAAGCTTGCTTGTTGGTGCTGAATTGTTTCTCCCTGTGGCTGTGTCTAGGTTCCCCTTTATAATCCAGCCTATAATTGTGTTCCTGAGTCTTGTTAGATGCAAAACAAAGGAAATAGGAATTTTCAGGACTTCTGTACTGATATATTTCTGAGTAAAATATGCTTGCAGTCTTAAACAATGTTAATTATTACGTAAAAAAAAAGTTATCTATTAACTATAGCCCCTACTAAAGTTTAATGCATTTTAATATAAAATATATACTTTTAGTTTATGATAAAAAACTAAAATATGACACTTTTAATAATGTATAAAGATTAAAAACGCATTAAGTGTTTATAGAAAGTGCTACTAATTTAGTCTCTAAAAATAATATAATGATAAAAAAGTTCTTGAAAGTGCAATTTATCATTTATTTTAGCAGAAATTTTAAAAGTCTTGTGATTTAAACGATAATATTAACATACTTTTGGAACTTAAATGATAATAAGTAATTAAATTTAGAAACTAAAGTGTCAAATATAATAATTTTTGTCTTTTTATTACTTTTAGGATTAAATTGATAGTGTCTCGTGGTTTTATAGATAAAACTAGTTATTTATTCAAAAATATTTTATTTTTCCCCATAAATTTTAATAAACTAATGGGAAAATATAGCTAAAATTTAATATATATTAAAAAAAAACTATAATAAATGCCAACATCTTTTTCTTCCGTTACTTTGTATATCATATTTTGTCTCAATAAATATTGTAATTAATTAATTAATACACCTTTGATTGGAAAATAGCTTTAAAATATTCAAGGGAAACTGTAACACACTTATATGATGTATTAAAACAATTAGAGGAAAGCATATTAAATAGGTATAGGAATCAAGTAAGCCCAACAAACAAACAATTGACCTCGTTTTCTTGCACCAACAGTGTTATTTAGATTTTAGACCATTTGATTTGTGTGGAACGACATTAGAATCAGTCTTGTGTTTCTATAGGTCCAATTGTCTATGCATATGGCTCATATCCCATTCTTCTGGTCTGTGAAGCACCCTTTGTCATTGAGCAATATAAATAATTTATCAAATGATGTGTTGGGAGAAATATTCATTCGTCTACCATTTAGATCCACCGCTAAATGCAAGTGCGTGTGCAAGCGCTGGTTGGGACTGATTTCAAGTCCTTTTCCAACACAATTTGTATCTCGCCAACACTTACTCTTCCAAACTTACTTAACCTTCCTTTCACCGTACCAACTTATGCTCAGTTTCGTCTCTCCATTTTCAAACTTGAATGGCCATACACAAAAGGTTCTTTTACCTCCACACATGCTAATTAGAGGAAACGTTTGTGGCTATTCTAACGGTTTGTTTGATTTGCCGCCATAGACACAATATGGGTCTAGGCTACTTTGTGTATGATCCTCTTGCTAAGAAATGCATTTACATACCTTCATTTCATGAAGCGGATCAGGAAAAACGTTTATACGTTGTGGCTTCCTTTCCCGAACTTAGAATTCTACTCGTTGCTTCTGGGTGGTGATCATGAATTCCTTTGTAAGAAGATTGAATACTTTTAGAATAAATGTTTCAGAAATGGGGATTTGGAGACAAATAGTTGTGTATTACGCAAATGGATTTGCTTTTGCTCCCCATTGGATGCTCAGTTTTGCATTTAGAGGGAAATTGTAGTTCATGATATAGGTATTTTTATATTCAACCCCATTTCCTTGTTTTGAAAATTCATTAATTATCCTGATGCTATGAATATAATGAGGTCTGGATACCTTGGGTGCTCTGGTGGAACTTTGAGGATTGCTAATATTGGTAATAATAAATGATTTGAGGGTGTGGGAACTAATGTTGTCTGGAACATGGAATTTGGTGCATAGGACCAATCTTGTTGAACATCTCCCTATTGAGTTTTGTGGAAAATATTATAAACAGCTAGGGGGTTTCCATCCATATGAGAGAGATATTGTATATTTGCATTCCTTTATTGAAGGCATTTTTGTTGCCAACCTACGAACTAACAAATTTATGCTCATTCCTGGTTATGAGAAATATGATATTAGCCCCTTCCAACTAGAGCTCTCAGCCCCACCTCAAATTTCAGCTGCAGACAATTATTGTAGCACAAGTTATTCTACAGGTAATTGAATTTAAGCACTTTCAATTTGTTGGTTAGTTATTTGAGCCCATTTTTTATGTTTGAAATGTTATACTTTATTGCTAAAAAGAATCTTTTGTTAGTGTTGTTTGTCCTGCAGGGAAGACAGAGTAAACACAAGATCCAAGTGATACCTCTGCATCAGACATTTATAGGATAGGATCCAATCCTTATTGTTACTTTTGAATGTTTTTCATCCTATCATCTCGAACAAACCAAAACTCATCTCACCTTGATGTCAAAACAATGTATTTTTTTATAATGTCTTTATTATAACTACTTCAATATTTTGCATATTTATACATGTACTCCAATGCTTGCTTATCTAATTAATGCTCTGATACCTGTACTTTGATAGTTATGGTATTCATCTATTAGATGTTTCGGTAATTGCTTATAAAATGCTTGCTTTGATGTTTTATCCAAATACTTTTGCTCTGCCATATATGTTTGGCAAACCTCAAGTATCTTATTATACCTTTCCATCTCTAACTAGTTTTTAAAAAAACTTTGTAAAATATTTTTAACTCTGATACAATTCATTTTGTCTTTTGAAAAACTCTTTCCTATGGTACAAATGTGAACAAAACTCTTTGCTATGGTACAAATGTGAAAAATCAGGTGATAGAAATTGGATCAAAATTACAGAGAGAAAAAATTTCTATTAATAAAAAAAGTGTACAAATGATTCCCAAGACTTTCAAGATGTATGGATACTCCTACAAAAATTTAAATATCCTCTCAAATCACAAGATAAATTCTCCTTATCAATTCTTCTTTTTATTTATAGACAATAGACAAGATGCATTGTTTCTCTAATTTTCTCAACCTCTTACTAACTAACTCTTGTATTATTATACTAACTATATATGTAACTAACTATACGGGTTACCTACCAATACTCCCCCCTAATGTTTTCACCTTGTTTTCAAGATGAATAGTTATGGTAGTTACAAATAAAGCCCATGTCAGTGTGTTGATTGTTAAAGCATGATGACTAAGCCAACTAAACCGTTGCATGCCAAAATTAACTTTCGATCCTCTTGGGTCAAACACAAATATGGAGATGATGTCTCCGTTTTTCTTTAATGCTCTGTTTTCTGAAAGGCATTTTT
This sequence comes from Glycine tomentella, assembly GCA_007407185.1. Classification (NCBI taxonomy): domain Eukaryota; kingdom Viridiplantae; phylum Streptophyta; class Magnoliopsida; order Fabales; family Fabaceae; genus Glycine; species Glycine tomentella. Next base: position 278,865 of record PYAF01002035.1, on the reverse strand, counting down.
TTGCCATGATTTGAATTGGTATTACTGGTATGGTTGTAATGAGATCTCTTGGCTCCATGGTGAATTGTATTGTTGCATATGATTGGAATTCATGGGTTGTAATATGACAACTTTTCCCTTGGTACTCACTGTCGTTAATGGGTTGGGTTGGTTTAGTAGATCAGATTTGTTAAATTTTTATTAAAAATATTGATGAGGATATATCATTAAAACATTAAATATTGTGAACTGATCTCTTTTATTTAGGAAAGTGAAATGATCTCTCTTCTTTACCATATTTTAGTATTCGACTTATTGATTTAATTATTGAAAAATAATTATATATTACCTCAATTAATGTTTATTTTAAATCTTTTAAAAATTATAAATCACTAATATAATTAATTTTTAGGAAATTCCAATAAAACATCTACCTATTGGGTACAAATATATATCCGAGTAGAAAAAGTAATTACTGATTTTTTATTACTACCAAAATTGTCAATAGATTTGAAACATTTATCTTTTGGACTAATAAATAGTTTCAATGTAATAATTAACAATTAATTATATATATTCGAAACAATTATAATACAATGAATTTCTAAATATTATTAAGATAACGGTAGAAAATTTATTTCCTAAAAAGATTGGCAGTATTCTTCTATCATATCGAAGTTTCTAAAAATATTTTCATTTTCTTACTATAAATGATAATAAATGAATGAAAAAATATGACTGAAACTTTAGTAAATATATAAAAATAACATAAAATAAATGTCAAGATTTCTCCCTCTAGTACTTTTCCTTATATGTCTCATCCTTTATCGTTTAAAGGCTGTCTTTCATTCATTTATATATAGACCTTTGAATGTGAAGCTAGTTTTAAAATATTTGAAGGAAAATGTAATCCACTCGGTGTATATTAAAAAAATTAAAACAATTAGAGAAAAAACATTAAAAAGTTGAAGCATATTAGAAAGTATTAAAAATTAGATACGGATACATTGGAATAATAATTTTTTATTCATTCTTTCATCTATTTCTTCATTCATTTATCCAGTGACGGACACAAGAATTTTATTGAGAGGGAACAAACATAAAAAAAAATTATATCATAAATAAAAGTACTCCGAAGATAATATAAATCTAATATACAAAAAATTAGAAAAATTCTATTACAGAAATTAAGATCACTTCACTTAACTCTTACTCCATGTATTTTCATATTGTTAAAATTATCTATAATTGAATCTGTGCTAAAACTTAAAACAATTTCTTTTCAATATATGTAATCAAAGAATCATCAAGAAATTGATTTTTCATTCTATTTCGAAGTCTGGTCTTGATTATCTTACAGATAAACAAATTGCAAACAGGGTGGGTTGATGAATAAACTGACAAAGTCTAGTGAGTCTTAATAAAATAATTCGCAATTTAAAATCAAACTCAAAGCAATGATATGGAGATAAGAGATAAAGAAGACACAATCAATTTTAGCGTGGAAAGCCCAATTGGGTAGAAAATCACTACGTTCAAATTGGATAATCAATTCAATGGAAAACTCCACTACACTATGATAATTTTGTGTACAAGAGTTCCTAGTATCATAGTTTTTTAGTCTACGCTTACACAACAATTATCTTAGAAAACTCTTAGACATCTGCTATCTCTTCCAACGTCAAGAAGAAGAATACAATAAAATGGTTATTATATTCCTTAAGCAAACATGTACCTTTAAATGGAGAGTTGAAGAATCAGAAAAACGCTTCTATATGATCTCACAAAAATTCTCTTAATAATACAAACATAAACTCTCTACAGGTCTAATATTATTTAGAATGGAATGCATACTATAAATACAAATATATGTTTCTATTTTATAATAATTTAAGCATATGATTTTAATCAATTTTTAAATACAATTCTAAAAATATTTTATCATATTATGCAATGTAATCTTAAAGATATTTTATATTATGCAATGTAATCTTAAAAATATTCTATGCTATTTTTGAATGCAATATTAAAAAATATTTTATTCTAATCTTAAAAAATATTTTATTTTATTATTATGCAATACAATCTTAAAAATATTTTATCCTATTTTTTTAACTAATATTAAAAAAATATTATATCTTATTTTTGAATCCCAAATATAAGATAAGATGATTATGGATTCACCCCAAATATTATCTCTCATTCATTTATTTAAATTAGTAAACAATAATTCAAACTTATTTTTATCTAAATTATTTTAACAATATAATAATAATTTAAATTCAAATTCTATCTTTAAAATTTTTAAACGAATAATTCAAATTCAAATTATACTTTTAACTGTTGTCCAACAATAAGGATTATAAAACGACCAATCCATCAATCCATCAAAACTGACAATCGGATTTCTCCAAAAATTCCTTCTCCCTGCGTCAACAGTGGCGTGCCCTCTGGTTTGTATTGAAAAACATAAGATTGTTAGCAGTATTCACTATTCAGTGCCGTGTTTCTGGATGCACATGGCTGATATCTCATACTCCTCACCATCTGTTAAGCACTCTTCGATGAGCAACATAAATAATTTTTCCGATGATGTGATGGGACAAATATTCATTCGATTACCATTTAGATCCACTGTGAAGTGCAAGTGTGTGTGCAAACGTTGGTTGAGACTAATTTCAAGACCTTCTTTTCCAACACAATTTGTGTCTCGCCAGTACTCTCTTTTCAAGGTCTACTTCACCTTCCTTTCACCCCACCAACTTATGCTCGGTTTCTTCCCTTCAGATTTGGACTTTAATGCGCAAACCCACAAGGTTCCTTTGTCTCCAGCCATTCTCATAAACGGAGACATCTGTGGCTATTCTAACGGTTTATTTTTGTGTTGCAGCATCAGATACACAAGGGGTCGGGGCTACTTTGTGTATGATCCCTTCACCAAGGAATGTAATCACATACCTCCTTTTCCTGATGCGGATGAAGAAGAACGTATATACGCTGTTGGCTTCCTTTCCCAAATTAATGATTTTGAAGAAGAAAATTCTAATCGCTGCTTTTGGGTGGTGGTTTTGAGATCCTTTCTGAGTATGGAATATGGGTTTAAAGTGGAGGTTTTTGATTCGGGGACAAGAACATGGAGACAAAAATTAATAAGTTGTGCGGATGGTTTTGCTTTTGCTCCTCATTGGTTTCTCAGTTTTGCATTTGAAGGGTACCTGTATTTCATGGGAAGAAAGAGTATTCTTGTGTTGGATCCCATTTTAATGATTTGCACTACCATTGATTACCCTGAAAATGCTGATGCTATGAATATAATGAGCTTTGGGTACCTTGGATGCTCTGGTGGGACTATGAGGATTGCTGATATTGGCTATAATGATTTGACAGTGTGGGAACTATTGATCCCTGGAACATGGCATTTGGTGTACAGGACCAACCTCAATCTCATGGAACATCTTCCCACCAGGTTCTGCAGTAATTATTGTAAGCGCGTAGGGGGGTTTCATCCCTATGATGGGGACATTGTTTATTTGCATTCCTATGTTGATGGGATTTACGCTATAAACATGGGAACTAACAAAGTTGTGCCTATTTCTGGTTATGACAAATTTGATATTAGTCCCTTTCAATTGGAGCACTCTCCAATCCCATTGACAGACAATGATTGTAAGTAATTGAAAGCTCCCACCTTAAATTTGCTGTTTTGAGCATGTTATTGTACTTTCTTGCAGTCAGGAGATAGATTTAAGTTACTGTTCTATTAGCATCCAAACCTATTAGGATCCAAACCTATTTGTTATTAGAGAGATTGAATATGTTTAAACATTTCTGCAATAGATATTATTACATTTCAATCAAATTGATTTTGATTTCATATTGATAGAGTTCACTTTAAGATAATTAATTTGTGATATTTTTACATTTAGATTGTATTTTGTTTTAGAAATTTTATTTTCATTATGTCGGTCTATAAACTTTCATAGTGGACATTATGTAGTTTATCGAGCAATACATTAAGGGGTTGTTTAGATGTTAGCTTCTCTGGAAGCACTTCTAGAAGAACAAAGTAAAAAGATGAAATGAGTTTTTCCATAAGTTAAAATAAATCTTCCATTAACTAATTTGTAAATGTCATCTCATCTTTTAGAGAAGCTATATTGGTGAGCTTCTAAAAATTAACTAATGAAGAATTTATTTTTACTTATAGAAAAACTCATCTCTTTTTTTTTTCTTCATATTTTCTTCTTCTAGAAGTGTTTTTAAAGAAGTTTACCCAAATATACCCTAAATTATATAGTTTTCTTCCCTCTCTTATTGTCCATCTTAGTGTTACTCGAAAAGGACTTAGTGATGATATAACACGTTTGATCAAACAATTGCCAGTATGCAGCCGAAAGAAACAACAAAAGATACGGAACAAAATTCGGGGACCAGATAGAGCATAAAAAGTAAATATGGCCGAGGATGATTATTTGAGAGATTAAAAGCCACGAGCTTTATAGGATTTTAGAAGAAAGCCAAAGAAAGGATTTGGGAGTAGGATTCGAACTCTAGTTAGTGTTTTCATACGTGTTAACTTTCAAGTTTCAACAATAAAAAAAAAAAGATTTTGGGTTGTGTAGCCTTTATGGAATGATTTGGAGATTTGATTCCGAGAGAGTTTGTCGAGCGAGAAAAATATAAGATGAAAATTATGACAAAAATAAAAGATAAATTTATTTGAATACTATAAATAAAGGAAAAAAAAGAGATGTGTTTTGTAAACAAAGGAGTTTTCAATAAAAATAAGCAAAGCTAAAAACACCAATGCATGTTAATATTTTAGTTAGGGTCTTGGAATTCAAAGAATGGAGCAAGTTGAAATATTTAGAAGTTTCATAAGAAGTAATGCTGAGAAAAGTGATTTGACATTTACAAAGGTTACAGCGCATTAAATTTCTAATCCAAGAATTGTATAGTAAGTACATAACATTTAGGCTTTGTTTGGGAGTTAGGAGGGGAAGGGAATGAAAGAGATTCAATGGGAAGGGAGGGAAAGGAAAGGGAGGAAAATGAGAGAAGTTTCTTCTTCCTTCTTTGAGAGTTAAAAATATATTAAGAGAGAAAAATAGAAAATTAATAAGATACTTTTACAATTTTATTCTTGAATTGTGACTGGAGGATTTCAGAGAAGTTTTAGAAATCTTTAAATCTTTTTCTTCAAAAATTAAAATTCTTAGACAAGAAGATGTCACCACCTAAATCTTTCTCTTCCCTCCCTTCGCCTCTAAAATCCCTCTCCCAAACAAAGCCTTAATATATTTTTAACTCCCAAACAAGGAGAAAGAAACTTCCTTCATATTCCTCCCTTTCCTTTTACTCTCTTTCCCTTGAATCTCTTTCTTTTCCTTCCCCTCCTAACTCTCAAACAAAGTCTTGATTTTTCTAAACACAATAAAATTTGGGAAATGAGAATTGTTTTGAAAGATACATGGAAAAATTCCAAAGTGACAGAATTTGGGATTCAAGGCATCTCATCCTCATTCGTGGGAAATTTGAAGTTGTACATGCAATGAAGACTCATTGAAACAAGTTGATTTCTGAGATCTGTTAATACATACATTTGAATTGCTAGAAGTAAGAAGAAACACATAATCGTTTTAGATCAGTAATTAATCTCCTTAATTCAATAGATACGATGATCGCCTCTAGCACCATCTCACTATCCAATCAATCACTTCAAGGAATTCATAGAAAAAACAAATGCTTGATCAAACATCAATTACATTTTACTTCTGTTTCCCATTGAATATTAATTTTCAGTTGGCAAATGTAAAAGCTAATGGAAAAACACTGACTGATTTGATGGAGGAAATGCAAGCGCTTTTTAGATTTTTATATTTATATTTTTATCCCGTTTAGAATGTTTAGCCAGCAAGCAACTTACTTCACCTTTCCATACCACATTACACATGTATTTTGTTAAACAAAAAAAATAATATTTTGAAAGAACAAATCCCAATCAGATACCATCGCCAAGAGTAACAGATAAACATTTTTTTTTTTTTTGATTGGTCAATGTTAGTTGTTAAATGTTAGTATTTTTGTTAGTGGAGGGATTCGAACCCACGACCTCTCCCTCCCACTTTTCCTTCCCCTCTTCACTGAGTAACAGAAAAACATAATGATTTTAATTGTCATTACGGGCATAATACTCCCCCGGGCTATACAATTCTCATTATCATTAAACAAATTTCTGACTTGGAGCAAACATTATCCAATGTTTAGGAATCTGTGTTTAACTCACATTATACTTCTTCAACTTGTAATTTTAAATCAAATTTTGGAACAAGAAAGACAAAAGAATGATAAATTTCCCGCGAAAATTGGATTCAATAACAAGTTTATAAATGCGAAGAACACTTGCTTGTGTAAAGATCTTCCACTAATTTGTGTTTTCCAAGTACTCTAGTCAATAAAGGCACCTGATCCTATAAGATGCCGGACAAAAACCAAAAATACAAAAACAAGAACCTGATTCCAATGTGGGGGAACATGGGCATTCTAATCATAGTTAATCATCATCACCACTCTTCTTCTTAGACTTACGATATTTTTCCTCAATTTGCTTTGCCTGTAACAAGGCAGTGTCAGCTAACTTCCTGATGTTAGGGATTTGATAATTCTGAGCCAAGTAAACCCCAAAGGCTGTCCCTGCAATGAAAGAGAAGCTACTCCTGATTATACCCATTGAAGTTGCTTGAGTGCTTGCTTGCTGTGAAATATCTGGTTTGCAAGCGTCAGTATCAGAAAGAAGCACATCAGAATCAGGCCGAAGTCATTTGTTTATGTGGTTTCATTCCATCTTCAAACATAGTAGTTGTCATTATCAGGTTTCATCTTTTCAAGGTAACACTCCCTTTATATAAACATTAAACTATTCATTGAATCCAAATGAAGAAATGCATGAAATGTAGCTCAATTTTATTCACTCACATGGAACAGCCTAAATATCTACCTGGACAATACATTACATAGAGATGCAGAAAGCAACAATATCATTAGGTTTCAGTTTCACCTTCTCAAACAAATTACTCTTCCATTTGTATAAACTTAAATGATTGGAGCAAGAAAATCAAAGGTCAGTCACAGACAGTATGTTTTCAGTTCACTTCATTCTAACCCCAAAATAACTAGATTCAAAGAAAATTGGGAACGCAAAACTGCAAAAGCATGGTTATGATGATGAGTTGCTAATGGCTAATCAATTAATCGTACAGACGAAGTGATCCATTGTTCTCAAAAATTTCGAAATAACAAGCTACAAATCATGAATAGATTAACAAATTAACAATTCCCGTTCAATAAATAAACAGAAAGAGGGAATGAAATATCGTACCGAATCGCTGGAAGCTCTGGATATTGGTTTGACTTAGCGAGTAACCGAGCGAAAGAATGGAATGGTTGTGTAGTATAGCAATCAAACTGAAATGAAATTCTGCAAAGCCTAAGACGATGATTCAGAGAAGAAGACCGTAACGGAACAACGCAGCACCGCCATTGGCCATCTCCTATTCTTTACGCTTTTAAACGCGTCGTTTAACTCATCACTATGCTCTTAACTCTTATGGGCCGTTTGGTTTGATAGAAAAATAGGAAAGCCAGGAAAATTTAAGTTTTTTTTATCTACAAAATAACTTTTTCTTTCAATTTTTTCTTCAACAGAAAAAAATATTACTACGGTCGTGCTTTTCTTTTTCTCACTTTTTCTCAAATTCATGATTTTTTTAATGGAATATATATAATATAATTATTCAAATTGTTTTTTATTCCAATGGCAGTTACTTGAAATTGAAACGAAAAGTTTAACTTTTTTCAGTATTTCCATTTATTACAAATATATAGAGGCCTTAATTACAGGAAAAAAATTGAGGATTTAGAGTGTTCAAAATTAAACTAAATCATTTTAAACTAATAAATCCACCCAAAAATTGAAAATTGATTAAAATAAACAAGGAAAAAGAAAATACATTTTTCATTACAGTTTAATTTAGTTTACTATTCACATATAAAATCCTATTATCTTACCTTGAGTCGGGACTCATTTTTGATAATAATACTACGTGATTTTGTATGAATTTGACATTTTTATTTAGTTATTAAATTATGACTTTATGAGATTCACCTGACTAATTGATTATAAACCATTCGTAATGTACTTTGTTTTATAAAAGATTTGTAATTGTTCCTATCCTATTACTTTTTTTTGGGTACTTTATTACTTTTTTTAGACTGAAACAAGCTTATGGCATTTCATTGATAATTAAGTGAGCAATGGAGCATCTAATTTAAGATAAGATTATAGGTCTAATTGGATATAAATCACAAATATTTTTTAAAAAAATTTAAATATAGAATTTTTTTTCAATAAAAAATATTAAAAATATTTTTAACCTTATATTCAAACAGATTTTATATTTATTCTGTCATAAAAAGGATAAAATTTTCTCGCCCATCTCTTATACACATACCAAATTCAGTAGAATTTGTATCCTTAAAGAAGCTGACATCACCATTACATTTCAACGCTATTCTATCACTTATAATTATATAAATGTTACTTTTAAGGAGTTGATCATAATTTAATTCATTATTAGATTGCATATTGTCTACATTTTATTTTGTTAATTGTCAAATTAAATTTTTTAAAAGTCATTACAATAATAATGGATTATTTTTTTAAAACCATCAAATCAATTCAAACTGACTAGTAAAAATATAGTTTAATTTAATATAAATTTGATATTAAATTCAGATCGAATTACATATTATACTTATAGTTGAAGTCAATTTTGTATACATTTTTGGAATAATATAACTCAGTATTTGAGCGAGAAAAGAGAAAAAAAAAAGTAAACCACTAATGGTTATATTTTGAGAAAATGGTTATATTTTGTAAAATAAATTATTTTTTAATAATGTAACATATATTTAACATTCTTATATAAAATCCATTTTTCATATTAGCTATCTATCCAACTCCTTTATTAAAAAAAAAAGTAAAAATCAGATTTTAAATCCTTTCTAAAGCTGAAATTAAAGTTGCTCTAATAACAAAGCAGGTACTATTACGCAACGCAAGAAGGTGAACCACTGTCCACTAGCCACCTGTCTAGTATAAACAACATTGTTAAAAGAGAAAATCTTTTGTCCAGCTTGGCTTCACAAGGTGTGGGTTTCGTTTCATACCCGGCCCAAAGAGATCCACGAGGTCCAAATCAGGATAACATTAAGTGTGCCTTTGGAAAAACAATTTATGTGTGCTTACACGAGCATATATTATAAGTATTTAAATTCAATAAGTTATTTCACTCCGGATATCTTTATTATAAAGTGCTTATATGAATTTAAATAAAGTGTTTGGATTGCATTATTATATAAACATCTATAAATTTTAATTATTTTAAATATTAAAGACCTTAAGAATCAAATTGCAATTAAAAATTATTAAATTAACATTATATATAATAAAAATATCATAAATTTTGGAACAAATTAAAATAAAACTCCTTGAAATTTTGTGTAATTATACAATTCCCTTATTTTTTTAACCATTACTTTTGCCTTTTGAGTTATTAGTGTAAGTTTTGAGGAACTATTAGTATAATGTTTTCAAACTTAAAAGAGAGATTATGTAGAAAAATAAAAAGGATAGAATTATGTGTCATCACATGAAATATAAAAAAAATGTTAATGTAATTTGCTCTATTTTTTTAAAAATAATATACTATTTTTAAAGTTCATCATCATCATTTTAAGAGTAAAAAAAGGAAAATTGAGATGCAAATGAATTACTCAGATTATTAATGACAATTAAAATGCTTCAAGTCGACACATCAAGAGAAATAGAAAAAAATCATAACAAGATTGATGAGGTCTTTAAAATTAAAAGATATCTAAGTAATATTGGTCGTCTAATAAATTCAAGCTTAAGTGTTTACATTTTAGGGGTTTTTAAAAATCCAAATCGATCCAAAATAAAAATTGAAAACTTTATATTTGATTTAAAATAGATGAAATTTTATAGATTTTTATCATAAAAGGTTTAATATATTAATAAGTTTTGTAAATTGTTATGAATAATTTTTTAATGTAATTTTATTTAAAATATGAAAAGAAAGTATTTAAATTTTAATAAAAATAGTAAAAACCAAATCGAATCAAATCACAAAATATTGATTTGATTTGGTTGAAATTTTAATAAAAATCGAATCACATATTTTTTAAATTTGGTTAAGGTGACTTTTTTGATAAAAAAATAAAAACAAATGTAGCGCGAACAAATTGTATTATACTTTGAGAGAAATAGAAAGTAAAGAGATACAAATAATTGATTTGATGGATAATACAGTTAATGTATGTGATAAAAAAAAGAGATATAAAGAAATTGAGTGTTGATGAGGGTGTTTATAATTTGCGGGTGTCTAATTATCATCACTTTCGTTTAAAACGTTACCCGACAAATATATATATATATATATATATATATATATATATATATATATATATGTATGTAAACACGGATGAGAATGAAGGCAGCAGAAAGTTACTACAATTTATGTTGGAAAATATAAAAGTTAGGTGTTTAATTTTGTTGAAGAAACCATTCCATGACTAGCTTAATCACGAAAAATATGCACCTATATAGAATCATTGACCATCTTCAAACCAACTCTAAAATCCTTGCAGTCCCTCAAATAGGGGAAAGAAGAAACAACATCTTTGATAGGCTTTCCGTTGCAGTAATGCTTGGGAGGAACATGATAACAAGGCTCCGATGAGAAATCTTGTTCACAGGGTGGAAAATGGGTGTCGTTATTGACTAGCCTGTAAAGAAGCCACGGTTTCAAATTCCCCAATCCCCGAGCAACGTAACCAAAAGTAGAGAGAGAGGTAGTCACTAACTCATCAGATAAACTTAGTAAATACATGTCTATCCAAGCTTTTAGATTATGCTTGTTATCATTAAACTTTTGATGCTCTTCGTGACTTGGCTGATAAACTTCAATCACTTCCCCACTAACTGTTGCTTTCTTCTGATACATACTCCGTAAATTATCTCCATACTCTCTATACAAAGATGCCACAAGAACTGCCTTTAAACTATGATTTTTTCCAGCTGAAGTTTGCAAATCCACTTGTGGCAGTATCTTATGCTTCAATGTGCAGCTTAAAACCAGATCCATGACTCTTTGCTGTGGAGTAGAAACAGGACTAAATACTCTAATCTGTAATCCTATCCGTTTATCTGCCTTGGCCAAGTGTGCCTGATAGTAATCGCTGATCAGTTTCCATGCCTCGTTTGAAGGGTGAAAAAGGTAGCGACCCAAATGGTGGAAAATTGTGTCTTTCTCTGGAAACATTTTGGAAACCTCCTGGTTGAAAAATGGGTTCATGAACAGAGAGGGCACAAAGTATTGATCAGACTGCAAAATCAACAAAGGAATCTTCTGGAGAAGATCTTGACTATGATCACAGTGAAAATATTTTTCAGGCTCCCTGAGGGTGTGCTGTAGATTAATAAACAGAACTGATGGTAAATCCTCCTTTGAATTGCTAGTCCTACTCCTATCCTTCTCTAGCATGATCTGATATGTTTCTACATGCTTTCCATTCCAGAAAGGAGACTTCTCAGGCAATACCCAAGTTGAATTGAGAAATGGCTCGCAAAATAGGCCCTGCTTGTCTTTGTCAAATTTTACAAGCAGCACTCGATCAGTGAGCATAGCATAAAGAAATGTTGCAGCCATGCTAATCATTTGGTTCCCCAAACCATTAGCAGGTGCCCAGATAAGGTACTTACACAATGTTGCTGCAGCACTGCCTTTGTTCTCTGAGCGCACAATCTCTCTCATGCTTCTGTCGTAAGCTCTACTATTTGGTCCGCACCTTCTATGAATATCTTCATAGCTACGTAGTTTAGATATCAAATATGGAGAAGGTTTGTGAGGAGAAGTTTTGCGGTACAATTGGGACTGCATCCTACTTATGCATGATGCTTCATCAAATCCAGAGGTTAAAAGTCCACCAAGCAGTTTGTCTTTGTCATCAGGATTAACAACATGTGGTGGAGTTGACTCATTTGTTGAACTTGTCAATGAAGCAATTTTTGAGCCTGCCAATTTGATACAGAATATCATACATTAGTTAGCATAAGCAATTGTATAGGAAGAAATGCCCTAAAAGAGTTGCTCTAGAGTCCATATGTTCATTAGTATCGATCGTATGAGTATAGAGTTATAAGAATTTAATTAGTTTTGTGGTTGAATGAAGATCCAACAAAAATTAATAAATTAATAATTAATGTGATCAATAAAAAAATGTTATAATTCAAATTATGAGGAAATTATAGTAATCAGACTAAAATGTAAATTGTTTTTTTAAAAAAAGAGACAAACAAATGTAAATTACCATTTAAGTGCTTTTCAATGGTGTTAAAAGAGTACTCAGTTCAGTTTGACACATTAAAAATGAGGCAATGTTAAATAATTTAGTAATTTTTTTTTAGAGAAACAAAAAACAAATTAATTTATGTTTGTTTACGATTCCAAAAATTAAATTTGAAAGAAACAATTAATTTCATGTAAAAATATTTAAAATATCTTTTAATATTTTTTAGATTCTAAATTCTTTTAAATTTATTTATCATCTTAAAATATCGAAATTAATACATAAAAACTAAAATTAGTAACTATTTTTTAAATAGAATACGAAAGAAGGTGTACATGTAATAAACAGATCAATAATTGCACAGAACAGTTTTTTTTAATGACTGAAGTAATAATCGTGAATAACTAAGGCCAAACAAAAGGAATAAAAAAAAGTTGGCAGAAAAAAAAAATAGCAGTATCACGCACCACCATCTATGCTTGATTCTTCCGGGATCGGCCTGAAACTACGATTAAAAGAAGTCATTTTTTTTAAAATAGTTTTATAATAAAAAATTATATTATTTCATATTATTTTATAAATAAATTCAAGTTATTATTTTATTTTATGTATTCTTTTTTATTCACATTAAAACGTAACATATGATTAAAAATATCACTCTATTATAACAAAAAAAACTTAGTATCTTAATTATTTAGTATTTCTTTTTGAGTCCATAAAATCTTAAAAAATGGATCCTAATTGTTCCTTCATTAGTGGTATGATTTTGGGATCTCCTTTGCCGTTCCTTAACCACAGCTGTATATTTGTTTAAGGAAGTAACGTGAGTTTTTGTCCTTAATTAAGAAACAAACACGGCAAATGCAAGTTGAATGGAAATGGAAATAGTAAGAAAAACTGCATGATGCATACACTTACTGCTGACAGTACTGTTATTATTCCTCCCTTGATCTTTTCCTCCTGAGCTATCATGTGTTGTATTTAGGATTGCTCTTCCCAATTGAAAGCCATGAGTTTTTGTAACGTTTGGCAACAACTCACCAGCAGTAACGTTCTGATGAGCTGTTCCTCTTTGTAAGTTACCTTCTGAATACCCCTCGAAAAGTCCGAAGCTAGAGTTTTGATACATTAAGGTAACTGTGACAACAACAGGGAAAGCTATGGAAAACATAACAAAGAACATTCTGAAACTCATGGAATTCGGTCCCATTGCGGTTTAAACCAAACCCTTTAAAATTGCCAAGAATGCCCGTAATTAAGCTCTAAGAATAAGAACAATTAATGAGAGAAAGCAAAAGTAAGGACTCATTAAGGACAATTTGTTCCAACTAGCTAGAACAAATTAAAGTCAAGAAGCATAATTCATGTGAGAATTCTAAATAAAACAAAGAACCAGCCCATAAATAAAAAACCAAGCATACTCTTCCCCCGATCCAAATAAAGAGGGACAATATATAGAACCGAACATCACACCAAAATCAAGCGCAGGACAGGAACACCTCTAGCATCCTGCGAAATGAGTAAATTTAAAACAAATAGATATAGGAACACATGCACACTTAATAATCAATTAGAGAGGGTCAAAGAAAACGATTAACTAGGAGGAAAAAAAATATGCTTTTGTAAATGACTCCACCGAAACAACGTACCTTCCGTGAAATTAACTATCCTGAATCAGCATTTTATTATAGACAGATGCATGACTTTTGTTTTGGCAGTATATGATGATTTGGGACCACTTATATATATATATATATATATATATATATATATATATATATATATATATATATGACAATTTAAATTGTCTATTTCTATTAAGCTGACATTGATTACTTTCCTTAGATGTTCATCTGAATAATCAGTTTCTGATGCATTTCTTACGAGGACACCGTAGACAAAATCTTGCTATAAATGTCAACAATCTCATTCCTACTCAAATTAATCAAAATTTGAGCAGGTGTGCTCTAATGGTGTTTACGTTGATTTTATGGGATTGTGTAACTGACTTTAAGTTGAAAAATAGAGTTAAGTAACCTCATTTAAGTGTAGTGCAATCAAAACAATAATATTAATTTAAAATAGAGATATCATATGCAAATAATAATTTATACAATAATTTACTACACAATATTATTGTATCACTCTCTCATTTATTATATTTCAAATTTATTTGTCTCACTTGATTGTATATTTTATTGTACAAAGATCATTTCTCTTAAAAATATATGATCAGAGATTCACATGTGAGAGGTTTTCAAATTAATGAATATTTTTTTTATAGAATTTAATGAATGGTTATATTATAAAAGTGTATTTTTTCTTCATGGATGTTTTTTTTTTTTATGAAAAAATGATAATATGAAAATATATTATTTCATGAAAGTATGTGTTTATTTAAGGAAAGATGTAAATACGAAGGATTATATGTTTTTTGCTTTTATGGAAGGACCAGACCCGTCTCTTTGAAGATTTATTACAATTATACATAAGATTATCTATAATTATTAAGGTTTAAATGTAATTTTAGTTTCTTATTTTGGTTAATAATTAATTTTGGTCTTTTATTTTAAAATAAAAATATTTGATTATTTTTTTTTAAAAATTATGTTTTTAGTTTTCTATTTCAAAACATAAAAATTTGATTATCTTATTTTATAAATTTTTTAATTTTAGTTATTTTCAATTTTTTATTCAATTAAATCATAAATTTGACACATTTATTTAAGGTATCATAAAAAATAATTTAATTAATTATAATATAAAAAACAAATGAAATCAAATTAAAGATTGTAACAAAAAGGTAGATGAATACAAATATAATTTATCTAAAAATTTGACATGCATACAAGTGTCACATTAGTAGATCTTGTGGCAAGTCCAGTGACCATTTAACAGTGATAGTTAATAGGAAGGAGTAAAAATGTAAAATATGATCAAAGATAGGTTAAAAAATTATTTAGAGATTAAAAACAAAAATCACTAAAAATCAAGGGATGAAAAATATATTTTGTCCTAATGTCATCTTGAGTTTCTAACATAACTAAAACCATCATATTAAAATATATGAGGATATATTTACATGCGAGAGTTTTTCGAATTAACGAATGGTTATATTATGAAGGTGTGTGTTTATTTATAAAAAGATGAAAATATATGTGTTATTATTTTCAAAATTAAAGTATTTTTTAAAAAAAAATTATGAAAAATTATATTCTTTCATGAAAGTATGTGTATATTTAAGAAAAATATATGTACGAAATATTTTTTTTATATATATTTTTATGAAAGGGCATTTCTCTTTGAAGGGTGTTACTTTTCTTCACATAGGATAAGATGGTCTATATAGTTGCATCAGTGATTATGACTTCCTATGAAAAATTGTTACTCTTCATCATATTATATTTTTAATTCTTCAAATTTAAAATAAATTATATTTAAGTCCTTTGTTCGAACGCTGTCATAATAAATATTTTGAAAAGAAAACACACATGCGTGATAAAGTGTTTAATTTGATAATAAGACTACAAAATTAATATTAGTTATCATATAATTAAGCAACTTGTAATTAAGTAGTCACGTACATAAGCAAAATCTCTAAATTAAAATAAGTTTTTTTTTTCTTTCTTTCAAATTACAGATGTTTTTTGAAACGTTCAGATTCAAATTGCACATATTAAAAATATCAATTTTACATTTAGAGACAAAATAATCTTACTCCAAATGTAAAGCACTAAAACATATTTAAGTTAATAACTAATATGTATGTCGATTGATTGATAACCAAATCAACAAAAAAAAATTGTATAATCATTAAACAATTACAAGTCAATTTGTTTTGAAAGTTGGAACTTAATTTATGTTAATTGGGCACTGTTTGTCAAATGGGTACTACAGGAAATTTTGTTTGAATTAGTAACCATGGTCTTTAAGGGCTTTACACTGGTGAAAGATCGACCAAAATGATACAATTAGAACTACATGGAACTGTTAGCGGCCGCCAGCTTCACACCAAACCTTAAATCCTTGCACACCCTCAAATAGGGGAAAGAAGAAACGATATCATTCATGGGCTCTCCGTTACAGTAATGCTTGGGAGGCATATGAAAGCAAGGCTCTGATGAGAAATCCCGTTCACAGAGTGGAAAACGGCCGCTATGGTTACCGACTAGCCTGTAGAGAAGCCATGGCTTTAAATTTCCCAATCCTTGAGCAACGTAGCCAAATGTTGAGAGAGAGGTAGTCACCAACACGTCTGATAAACTTAACAGATACATGTCCGTCCATGCTTTTAGGTTATGCCTATTATCATTAAACTTTTGCTTCCCTTCATGACTTGGCTGATAAACTTCTATGACTTCCCCACCAACTGTTGCTTTCTTCAGATACATACTCCGTAAATTATCTCCATACTCTTTATGTAAAGATGCCACAAGAACTGCTTTTACAGTAGTCTTGTTTTTTCCAGGGGAAGACACTGAAGTTTGCAAATCCACTTCTGGCAGTATCTTTTGCTGTAATGTGCAGCTTAAAACTAGATTCATGATTGCATGCTTTGGAGTAGTAGCAGCATTAAAGACTCTTACCTGTAAGCCTATCTGTTCACTTGCACTGGCCAAGTGTGCCTGATAGTAACTGCTGATTAGTTCCCATGCATCGTTTGAAGGGTGAAAAAGGTAGCGGCCCAAATGGTGGAAAATAACGTCTCTCTCTGGGAACATGTTGGCAATCTCCAAGTTGAAAAATGGGTTCATGAACATAGATGGGACATAGTATTGATCAGACTGAAGAATCAACATAGGGATCTTCCGGAGAAGATCTTGACTATGGTCACAGTGAAAATATTTCTCAGGGTTTTCGAAGCTGAATTGTAGATTAATAAACAGAACTGATGGTAAACCCTCCTTTGAATTGCTAGCCTTATCCTTGGCTAGCATAGTCTGATATGTTTCGGTATTTTGTTGATTCCTAGACCTAAAGGGGGACTTCTGCGGCAATATCCAAGTTGAATTGAGAAATGGCTCGCAAAATAGGCCAAGCTTGTCTTTATCAAATTTTACAAGCAGCACTCGATCAGTGAGGATGGCATAAAGAAATGTTGCAACTATGCTAATCATTTGGTTCCCCAAACCATTGGCAGTATTCCAGATAATGTACTTACACTTGGTAGCAGCACCATTGTTCTTGGAGCTTACAATCTTTTTCATGCTTCTGTCGTAATCTCTAGTATTTGGTCCGCACCTTCTATGAATTTCTTCGTAGTTACGTAGTTTAGATATCAAATAGGGAGAAGGTTTATGAGGAGAAGCTTTGCGGTACAAATGGGACTGCATCCTACTTTTGCATGATGCTTCATCAAATCCAGAAGTTAACAGTCCCCAAAGAAGTTTGTCATTGTCATCAAGATTAACAGCTTTTGGAGTTGACACATTTGTTGAACTTCCCATTGAAGCGTGTTTCGAGCCTGCGGATTTAATAAAGATATCATAGATTAGTTAGCAAGTACAGGAAGAAATGACCTAAAGAGGTAGTCTACAGTTTCGAGTTTCTCTTCATGGTGTATGGGTGTTACGTTACAATTCAATTTGTGAGGAAATTATATTAATCAAAGGATCAAATGCTAATAACTAACAACCATATGAGTGCTTTTTAAAAGAGATATGATAAATGTACACTTCTTACAATCATTAATTTATCTATACAATATTGTTTATCTCTTTCTATTATATTATTTATTATATTTCAAAAAAATTTCTCTTCTCACTTTTTTCCCTTTCTCTCTCCTTATTATAAGATTTGTTATGAAGTATCATTTATAATAAGTTAAAAGACTCATAAATCACACTCACTATAAATGCAGAAAACAATTTTTTCATGACTGAAAAATAATCCATCTTGAATATAAACTAATGGACAATTTAATTATAGCCCTTAAACTTATAATTGTCTGATCAAATTGTTAATTGAAATTAAAAAAGACAAATGTTAATGAGTCTCTTTAGCAAATTAATTAAGAAATTAAAAATATTTTTTTTATTGAGATATGAAAAAAATTATACTTTTTAATTTTTTTTATAATTTTTAGAATATTTTTTTTCTTTAATTTATTTTCTCAACAAGTATCCTAAGGGCACTGATTACCAATATCTTTGAAAAAAAGAAAAATAAATCATAAAATTGTAAATCATGAATCAACTCAATTAATCTCTTTATTATTAATTGATGTCATTTAACATAGATATCAACATAGAATTGTCATATTAAATACTAAACTGACAACTAATTTTTCTTACATCCAAAGTTGTCACATCCCGTATGTATGAAAATCATAAAAAATGGTTTGTTTGAATAATAAGGTTTAATTTTTATTTTAGTCTTAAATTTGGAGGGGTATGTTATTTTAATCCTTGAAATTTAAAAATGATTTTTTTTAGTCCCTGAATTTTGATAATTTGCCTTTTTAAGTTCTTGATACATTAAATTGACAGATAAATTTAACACTTGTGGCAATTTTTTAGTATTATGACAGTTTTAAAATACAAATTCAAGAAATTAAAAATTAAAAATTAATTTATGAAAATTAAAAACTGCCACAAAGTATCAATTTATTATACCAATGACTAAAAAAAATAATTTGTTAAAATTCAAGAAAAAAAATAATTATAAATTTTAGGTACTAAAAAAGCACACATTCCAAAATTAAAAACTAAAATAGTAATTAAATCTTATTTAAAATTAGTTTTGATACCAAAAGACCAATTTTATACTTATTTTAAAATTTTTTGAAATTAATCTGACAAAAAAATGGATTAATTTTTCAAATTAAGTTATAATGCTGATTTATTTTAAATTTACATTTTAAAACTACCACAAAATACTAAAAAAAACACGTTACAAAATACTAAAAATTGACATAAATTGTCAATTTATTATGTTATAGAATAAAAGATAATGAATCAAAATTCAGAGATTACAAAAAATATTTTAAATTTCAAAGACTAAAAAAGTAATTAAGTAGAATAATAATTATTTTTTCTCTCTACTTGTTTGTTTTTCTTGCCTCAATGGTTTTTTTATTAAATGTCGTAGAAAAGGCTAAGTGACACTTTATTGTTAATTATATGTATTTAACACAACTTGATTTTAAGTGTTAGTATGATAGTATTTTCTCAATGTGTGAATCAAAATACTAATGAAATTTTTTGGACGAAAAAAACAAAGATGTAAGGAAGATTTTTTTATTTATTATTCTACTAATATTTTGATCATTTTTTATCCTGTGACCTGTCAACGACATATACATGTGTCTAATTATTGTCATCCATACGCTCAATATGTCATTTCATTCTTTTTAACACTCTTGATTTAATAAGGGAAAAACTAAATTGATTAATAATTTACTATTGAAAATTGTTTTGCGATGTTTTTTTTTATAATTTTAACGACTAATTAATTTGATTCACTATTAATTTACAATTTAACGAATTATATAAATTAATTAATGTATAATATGATAATCATTTTAGTATTTTAGAAACTAGTTTGACCTACCATTAAAGGGACTAGAATGGTAAAAAAAAGGAATAAATAAATTTTTGAAACAAAAATAAGGAGAAAATAGCAGTATGACACACCATCTGCTGCTGTGATATTCTCAGTTCTTCCTTCAGTAGCGAAATAATTTTGGGATCTCCCTTGCAGATCCTTAACTCCACCTAGTTCATTAATTAAGGAAGTAACGTGAGTTTTTTGTCCTTAATTAAGAAACAAATTAACACGGCAATAATGGAAGTTTTGAATGGAAATCAGTAAGAAAAACTCATCGATATAACTGTTACGTACTGCTGACATTGTTATTATTCCCTTCTTTAACTCCTAAGCTGTCATGCTGTGTTATATTTTGGTTTGTTCCTCCCAATTCAAATCCATGAGTTGTAACGTTTGGTCCACCACTCAGCAATTCAGCAGTTACTTTCCGATCTGTTCCTCTTTCTACTTTGCCTTCTGAAATGGAATCATCAGTTAGAAAAACTCATTCATACTATTCGTAATCGTATAGAATTAAAGTATATCATGAATACAATACAAACCTATTCCTGATGCAGTACTATTCATAGTTGTAGCTCTTTCTTCTGCAGTGCTACCGTTTTGAAAATTGCCTGGCAACACCTTAACTTTGCCGAGTCCATTACGGAAGTAGAGTGAGTTTTAGTCCAAAACAAAAGAATACAGTTATATAAAACGAAAAAACTGTTGCGTACCACCGACACGGTATCATTGTATCTTGTTCTTAAGTGAGTCTCATCATCCGATGTAGTATTGTGGACTCTTCCTCCCAACGGAAAACCATTGGTTGTAACGTTTTGAGCTGATGATTCTCTTAACCCCTCATCAAAAATAGCCAAGCTTGAGTTTCGATAGATTGAAGAAACTATGAAAGCAACAGGAAGTGATATGAAAAATACAACTAAGAATAATGTTGTAAATCTCTTGGGATCAGTCTCCATCTTTTTCGCTGTGACTTGAAATATCTCCATGATTAACTAGCTAGCTATAACGTCAGTAGTGATCAAATGATCGCTTTAAAACTGCAAAAACAATATTCAAGGGATAGCAAAGGGTATATGACAAGAAGATGCCGGCCTTCAAACCAAGCAACCAAATCATGCATGTGAAAAGGGTTTGTTTTGTTATTATATCCCATAATTTTTGTTTATACTCAATTTTCTCGTGACACTTTTTTAATTTTTCTCTATTTTTTAGGCTAATCAGTAAAGGGATAAGCCGATCGATAAGGCAAAAGGATATCAGCTCCAGACTATGATGGTCCAGCCATCAAGTTGGCCTTATTACCATGACGTTACTTAAAAGATTAATTAATCAATGATCACATACCCTTTTCTTAATAAATATATAATTACTTGAATTTTGTCACATCTTTATCTTTATATAATTCAGATTCAAATTTATAGTAAAACAGATGTTTCTAAATATATAAATTATATTATAATTATAATTAAATTCATAATAAATAAATGCTTTTTAATATATATATATATATATATATATATATATATAACTCATTTGATACTATAGTTTAAGAATGAGTTAATTTTGAGACAAAATGATAATAGTTCCTTTATGTACGGGAGTTAGTTAATGGAGAAGCTAAGATTGTAAAGCTTTTGTTGATTTTGCTTAAAATTAGATGTGAGGAGATACGGATTATATAGTTTTGCAACTCAAATCACCAAACACCTCAAAATTATAAACATAAAGCACTTAAATTAAAGAATAAAAACATTATCTCGCATGTATAATTTTTTTTTCCGAATGTTCTCTCAAAAATTTATAAACTGACTTAGTGATGTTCTATTTGGTGGGGATCAGATTTTAGATTTTAGTGACTTTTAAGTGTTTTTACATTTTTTATCTTTCTTTTTCACGAGAGATCTAATTTTGTTAAAATCTCTTGCTATAACAAGAATATTGATCTCTACGGTAAAAAACTGTTCTTCTACAAGAAAAAATAAAATATGCATTTGGATTCAAAAAAAAATATTTTAATATCTTTCTTCATAAATTAAAAAATATTAATTTTAATTATTTTAAAAAATTATAAATAAATATTAAAATATGAGTCTATTGTAAAACATATAAAAAGTGATTTAAAATCACAAAATTTAATTTTTTATTAAAAATTTAACAAATCTCCACAGTAACGCGATATTGCGTAAAGTACGAAAAAGTTTGTTAAAATCATAAAACTTTATCTAGATAATGATCTTAAAGTTAGTAGATGTTTATGACAAAACACTTGTCGGCAGATTCCCTTTTCCAGTATTTCTTGTCCACTCTCGCGAATGCTATTATTCACAAATAATTAGACAATTACATCACGTGGAAAGGACAGCATGATTCATGACTGATTGGTTATTATTGAATTGATTCAATGCATATTTTAAAGAGAGTTATTATTAATTTTTTCACTTGATATCTTTTATCACATTATTTATTACTATATTTATCATTTTTCTTCCCTTTTTTCATCTCATGAAAATGAAGTACATCTTATAATAACAGAAATTATTATTAACATTTTTTTCTGGGCAATTTTTACATAATATGTAACTAAAATTCAATTTACAAGAAAAATAATAAAATTTATTTACATATATATCACATAAAAGTTAACTAAAGGCCTAAAACAGTAAAACCATATTTTCCTATTCCGAACAATAATTTATTCCCTCGTGAAATTTACGTTCCCCAATTCCCTTTGATAACGTACTATAGGGGTGAGTGGCATGATTGTTTGGTCATGTCATTCTAAATTGGTTAAATGCATATTTCAACAATAAAGCCACTGAAGGGAAGAAACTCACGATTAATTATGCATGTAAGCAATTGCGTATAAGCATTCTCAATACAATTAAAAACCGGCCTTCTTTTTCTTTCCTTTTTTTAAGAAAAAACATAAGTGGTATAAGGAGATGCATTTCTAATAAGATTAATGAATAAGTCTAAATCATAAAAAATTTCATTCAATCATAATTACTCAATTAATATCTAAATGCTAAAAAAATTCGCTAGAGGATAAAAGTTGGCCTTCAAACCATGTGGAAATAGTTTCTTATTTTATTTCGATAAAAACATGGTAAAGGGTTTTTGAATATGAACTTACTCTATTCTTACTTAAATATTGGCTAATCGATCAGAAGGGTTACAAAACTCATAGTAAAAGGTAGATATAAGCTGCATACTGTGATGGTTGTCCTACCATGACAAAATTCGGGTATTGAAATTCATGTTAAGATTACCTTAAAAATAGTATTGAAGTTAATATATTTTTTTAATGTTTAATTCCGTAGTCGGTGTCATAAAAGTACTAATATATCACGAATAAAGAAAATACAAAGAGACTATATGTGTCTAGACTAATGAAGTTATAAACAAAATGGACATCATGTGAAGGCAAGAACACAGATTAAAACTATATGTTTAGTCAAGTGGTCAATTGCTTGATTGGCCTCTCAAAAACCATGCATATCCAACTAATGGCTCCATCATTTGTGCAAAATGACAATTTCTGTTAAGAATGGAGAAGCATTTATATCTTGATAATCATCCTTTACAAATTAACAAAGTTCATGGCAGTTGAAAAATCAGACTCGATATTCATGCATGTGTAAAGCCAAACTAATTAAGGAATGAAATATACTCCAGAACTCTGCTTAAGTTATGGAACAATCTCCTACTTTAGTTGAGAAAGCGTAGATGAAAATTTCTGAATAATTATTGTCTAATAATAATTCTTTCGTAACCTATTTGACACTTTTATCTCAACACGCCACTACCAAACTGACTGAGCTGGCTTCCACGATGTAGCGTCATTTGCAATTATGGCTCTAAAGGGCCCATGAAAAGGACGAAACAATTTATTAATTAGCTTTAAGAATTCTAAGTTTTTGGCATATGCATGTGAAACCAAATGAATTTATTTCCTCTTGTGGTCCTTAGCTTCGGAATTGAAATTAAATCAATTCACTTCGTGAAGTCCACACGGCATCAAATGCATAGCAAAATGTTATACAACCACGTGCTATATTGGCATTATAAAAATAAAGTTGGTAAGCAAATGGGACCATATGGTTCCAAACTTTGCGCAAATTAACGCGTGGTGTGGAATTGTTTAATTACCAGATTTAGGTATCTACTAGTTCTCTCGATTTATCAAAAGACTATTGTTTGGAACTTTCTATTCTGAGAATCTTCATACATTCAGGATCACTGCATTTTGTTGTTTTTGTTGTATGATGAATGATAAATTTTAACCCTTAGAAGAAGCCGAATTGGTATCAAGAACAGACGAAAATACGAAGTTAAAGATCATTGCATCTTTTTATGAAGTACGAAACATTTGTGGAATACCAATAGAATATCTAGGATATTTTATGTTATGTGTCTTATTTTTATCTTTTTTTTATACTACTCGGTGTCTTATTTTATCTTTGGGCCTTACTTGGAAATATTTTTATTTTTATTTATTTAGGAGTAGTATTTTAGTTTTATTTTATTTTAAGTGAAATATAATTTAAAATATAAATTTAATAAATAAAAAAATTGTGAATTTATGAAAGACTCAATAGTTAATTAAACTAAAATTTAGACTGTTATAAAACAAACCGTAAGAGCTTCTATTTTTTATTTTATGGAAAGACAGCAAAATATTTCATATTAATAATATGATTAAATATTATTATTTATAATTAAGTTTTTGTCAAATTCTGAATTAATTCTAATAGCTTTGGATAGAATATTATTTTATCTGATGTTGAAAGTGCACCTTACAAGAAATATTTTTGAAGTAGGAAAATTTTCAGATTTAATCATCACACATTTTATTGACTACTAGTATTCCATCACATTATAATTATCATCCTAAGTTATTTTATATATATATATATATAAATAATAAAAAATAACAATTTTACAAAATTAATTTTATATCATAACTAATTTATTCATAAATTTTGTTATCCGCTGTTATAATAAGACGGAGGGAGTCATTAATA
Source organism: Glycine tomentella (assembly GCA_007407185.1). Classification (NCBI taxonomy): domain Eukaryota; kingdom Viridiplantae; phylum Streptophyta; class Magnoliopsida; order Fabales; family Fabaceae; genus Glycine; species Glycine tomentella. The sequence continues at coordinate 253,882 of PYAF01002035.1, read as the reverse complement.
TATTCTTTCTAATTTATTAATTAAAAACTTGCATTAAAATGGTTAAACATATTTTTTGTCTAGGCAAAAAAGTTCTTACTTTTGCACCCAAATAGCATTTTTTTTTTTTATTCAAGACATCACCTAAGTTGCCGACGTTCACGAAGGCTTGGAGGGGGCATTTGATTTGTTTTCTAAAATATATTTATATAGATACTACTACCATATACAATCTAAAAAGTTTCAGATTCAAAACTTATCATATTATTACACTACTTATTTTTAATATACGAATAACAATATATAATTATAACATAAAATCTTGAGATATAATTATTTTGATGACTTAATTAGTGTTCAAGTTATCAGTATAAAAATATCTTAAATATTAAGAAAACTTTATTATAAATAATGATTGTGTCTTATTTGAAGATGATAGTCTCGATTAGAATAAAAAAAAGTCCCTAGATCGTAATATGATAATTGGTTAATTGTGCATTTAAATTATATAATAATTATTTTTTACTTCTTTTAACGTTTCTTTTGTGATTGAAATGTAAAAATTAATTTATTTTTTCTAAATTTTTATTTAATAAATACTAAAATTAGTTGACTTGTTGGTTGTATTTTTTTTTTAAAGATTACATATAAAAGACTTGAAAGATGAATAGAAGATATGTGTTTAACTTGCATATATGGGCTTAGTGCGTCACCAATATAAAAAATCCAATTAAACAAAGTTTTAATTATAAATAGAAGGAAGCCAAAAGAGAAGGTAGAGAGAAATCCAGGAAACAAATGAGAGAAGAATTACTCCACAAAAGTAAGCTTATGCCCCTTGTTCTATCAGCAAACAAACACTCTTCATATAATAATTTTTAGTATCTATTTAATATAATTTTCATATTATTATTCATATAATAAAATAACATTGTTTAGCCTTAAAATATACATATTTATTCTTAATTCAAATTATTTGATGTAACTTGTTAAGGGATTAGAAGTAAAAATAGGTGATTTAGGCTATTTTATATGAGAAATCATGATTAGAATAAATTAGAGGATAAAATTAATATGTAAAATAATATTAAATAATATAAAATCATTAACATTGCATCAAGACTGATTTTGGTAGGATGAACATTCAAAATATTACATAATCTTGCATCAACTTCCAAATCACCTTAAGTGTTTGTGTTCTCTTTTTCTTTCTTATAATTTGAATTTATAGTTACTTATATTATTGCTTGCAAATCCCAAAAAATTATTTTGTTCATTGTTTAAAATTTGATATATAAAATTTTTTAATATAATCAAAGTCTTTATAAATTTGACACTCTTATCGTTTTATTACTAATTCAACAAATTAGTACGATTAATAAAGAACTAACCTAATACTAACTCAACAACAAAAAATGTTACTAATATATAATGAAAACAATTACAGCAACTACGTACTGTTAACCAGCTTCATACCATAACAATAATCCTTGCAGTCCCTCAAATAGGGGAAAGAAGAAACAACATCTTTGATAGGCTTTCCGTTGCAGTAATGCTTGGGAGGAACATGATAACAAGGCTCCATTGAGAAATCTTGTTCACAGGGTGGAAAATGGGTGTCGTTATTGACTAGCCTATAAAGAAGCCACGGTTTCAAATTCCCCAATCCCTGAGCAACGTAGCCAAAAGTAGAGAGAGAGGTAGTCACTAACTCGTCAGATAAACTTAGCAGATACATGTCTATCCAAGCTTTTAGATTATGCTTGTTATCATTAAACTTTTGATGCTCTTCGTGACTTGGCTGATAAACTTCTATCACTTCTCCACTAACCGTTGCTTTCTTTCGGTACATACTCCGTAAATTATCTCCATACTTTCTATATAAAGATGCCACAAGAACTGCCTTTACACTATGATTTTTTCCAGCTGAAGTTTGCAAATCCACTTGTGGCAGTATCTTATGCTTCAATGTGCAGCTTAAAACCAGATCCATGACTCTTTGCTGTGGAGTAGAAACAGGACTAAATACTCTAATCTGTAATCCTATCCTTTTATCTGCCTTGGCCAAGTGTGCCTGATAGTAATCGCTGATCAGTTTCCATGCCTCGTTTGAAGGGTGAAAAAGGTAGCGCCCCAAATGGTGGAAAACTGTGTCTTTCTCTGGAAACATTTTGGTAACCTCCTGGTTGAAAAATGGGTTCATGAACAGAGAGGGCACAAAGTATTGATCAGACTGCAAAATCAACAAAGGAATCTTCTGGAGAAGATCTTGACTATGATCACAGTGAAAATATTTCTCAGGCTCACTGAGGGTGTGCTGTAGATTAATAAACAGAACTGATGGTAAATCCTCCTTTGAATTGCTAGTCCTACTCCTATCCTTCTGTAGCATGATCTGATATGTTTCGGTATTGTGTTCATTCCAAGACCTAAAGGGGGATTTCTCAGGCAATACCCAAGTTGAATTGAGAAATGGCTCGCAAAATAGGCCCTGCTTGTCTTTGTCAAATTTTACAAGCATCACTCGATCAGTGAGCATAGCATAAAGAAATGTTGCTGCCATGTTAATCATTTGGTTCCCCAAACCATTAGCAGGTGTCCAGATAAGGTACTTACACAATGTTGCTGCAGCACTGCCTTTGTTCTCTGAGCGCACAATCTTTCTCATGCTTCGGACGTAAGCTCTACTATTAGGTCCGCATCTTCTATGAATATCTTCATAGTTACGTACTTTGGATATCAAATATGGAGAAGGTTTGTGAGGAGAAGCTTTGCGGTATAAATGGGACTGCATCCTGCTTATGCATGATGCTTCATCAAATCCAGAGGTTAAAAGTCCACCTAGCAATTTGTCTTTGTCTTCAAGATCTGGAGTTGACTCAGTTGTTGAACTTGTGAAAGAAATATTTTTCGGGCCTGCAGATTTGGGAGAGAGAGGGAAAATCAAGAGAAATTAACAAGTAGAGAGGAAATATCTGAAAAAATAGTAGTTAGCTCTAGCTATAATTTTACGAATAGTAAAACATATAATCCATAAGCTTCGTACACACCTACTCCTGATGCAATACTATTGTTAGTCGTTGTCGTTTCTTCTGAACCATTTTGAAAAATTCCTGGCAACACCTTAACTTTGCCAAGTCAATTTATGGATCCATCCGGAACAAAAGAATGTCGAATGAAACAAAGAGTTAGGAAAAGAAAAACTTGAGAAGGCTCAGATGCTAATAATTAAGGGTGTTTTTCACTATTATACGTACCACGTACCGACACTAAGTTCTCTTCTGATGTATTGTGGACTGTTCCTTCCAATGGAAAGTTATTGATTGTAAAGTTTTGAGCTGATTCTCCGGCTTCCCTGCCTTTGGATAACCCATCAAAAATAGCAAAATAACTTGAGTTTCGGTATATTGAAGAAACAATGAGAAAAACAGGAAATGACATGAAAATTACAACAAAGAGTGTTGTAAATCTGTTGGAACTCATCCTCATCTTGTCTGCTGTGGCTTGAAAGATTTCCATGGTTGCTAAAACTTTAGTCAAAGGCGTTAAAATTAATGAAGGGAAATTAAACAAAGACTATATATGACAGGAGGGTTTATTCTAACTGAATATGAAATGAAGAAACACTCGATTCATGTAAGCATTCTCCATAAAACAAAAAAGCCGGCTTTTAAAGTTTAAACCAAGCAACAAAACCATGTGGGAAGAGTTTGTTATTCACTTATTCTATTCCATTTACCTTGTTACTGCAACTTCTTTGAACTCTTTTTTACTTACTCTATTCTAGATCTTTATTATATTTTTGGCTAATCAAAACGGGAAAAGGCCAGAGGGGGAATACCAGCTCCACATGCACCTACGGTGAAATGACCCTACCATGACGTTACTTAACACAAAAGCTCATTCATTTACTTAGGGTGCGTTTGAAAAGTGTATTTACATCTTATGTGAGTTATTATATTATGACTTAATTGTATTTATATAAGTGTTAAAGAGAATTTATGAAAATAACTTATAATATGTTCACAATTTATTTTCAGCTTATCTCAATAAATTCTTCAATTTAATAGAAAAACTAATAAATTATTCAATTAAGAATGGAATCAGAAGCTTAATTTAATAGGCACCCAGACTTTAAAAAAAAAACATAACTTTGGTAAAGAAAAATTAAAATTTCATAAATATAACATACTTAAGAAATTTAATATATAAATACTTTTTATATGTAAAACAAAGTACAAGAAATACTGAGATAAATTACACTCCATGCTTTAGTTTAAAATAATAATAATAATAATAATAATAGATAAGTTACTCTTAATTAAATATTATATATATATTCAAAATGTTTGATTGAAGCTAAAATATTTTAAATAAAAAAACCAAATTAATCTTTAAACATAGGGTCACCTTGTTTTAAAAAAGAAAAACTACTTTAATCCTACAAATTATAAATATGAAGCACTTTAATCCTTATACTTATATAATAAAAGGATTTAAATATCTCTCTCTCTCTCTCACACACATATATATATATATATATAAACAGAGTGCTCTCTAAAATTGTCGTATCTTTTTTTTTTAAGAAGCAAAGGAAATTATTAGTAAACTTTTTATTTATTATCAAATCTTAGTAAATGTTTCCCGCAAAACAAGTGTCCAAACTTTATGCTCCAGTGTTTCATGTCCACTCACAATTGGTTGAAGTTTTAACAAAAGTATTATTAACATTTATTTACTCATTTATTCTTCCATTTATTTTTAGTATATTAGTTTTAAAAAATTTATTGTGTAAATAATATGGAAGAACATAAAAAAGATTATGGATAACATAATTTTTCCTCTCTTAATAAAAATATTTTAATTTAATTTTTTAATCAATTTTCTTAGGACACTAGTTAATATTTGTTTGTTTTTATCTTAATTTTTATTTTTATTATATTTATAAGTATATTCCTTTACTTTTCCTCCAAAAACACTTATGATGAAACATGAATTAATGCACGATAGGGTGAACGAAATGAAAAAAACTCACTCTCAATGAAGCAGCTTTCTTACCAGATCAGTGTAAGGAAAAAGTTGAATTTCCATTCCAAAATTGGGATGAATAGATAGAGGAAATTGACATTATACCCAAGCCTACGATTGTCGTTGATGATGAAATCAAATCGAGATGGAGATTGTGAACAGAAGGGATACCCTTGTAGACCCTTTTCGTTGCCATAGCCAAGAACTTCACGAAAAGTTGAAAACAACCCTCCACTAGTATCCTCAATTCAACCCTTTTTTATTTTATTTTTCACGTAGTCACAGTATTTACGGAACATATTTTTTTAATATAATTTACATGAATAAATAATGTGGAATGAACATCTTTACTTAAACGTTGATTGGAAACTGGAACACGATTTCATTTCCCTTTCCCCAATGAGACAAGTGGCAATGAAGACAAAATCTTGCTCCAAATAATTACTGCTATGTTAATTTATTCCACTTGTTTTCACGCGGCCGGTCAACATTGACTAAATGAACTAATTAATATGATAGCCATGTGCATAGCCACGTGAAAGCTTGTTCTAGGGAGATCTTTGACAAATGGGTTGTTGTTAATTCCTTCAATTCGGACATAAACAGGCATGAGAACGGGGCGGGGTAGAAGTGGGTGTTATATTTTCTGTTCTCGCTTTCAATTCAAAAATCGTTTCTTTATTCTCGTTGAATTTTAAAATATATCCCCATTTCCGTCCGAGGGTTAGTTTTCTTCGTCCCATCCCACTATTTGCTTAAAATTTAAAAAATTCAAAATAATATAACTTTTTAATAGACAAAAAAATTAATTACTTAACAAAAAAAATAATAACACATCCACATTCAAAATATGGAATTATAATTGAAAATTACAAAACAAAATTAATTAATTCAATTAAAAAATTATAAAATAATATATCTTTTTGTATTTTTTTTATTACAGTGCGGGTGCAAATGCTGAGGACAGATATTAATAATCTCATACCTGTCTCGACCCCGCTTTTAATTATTGAAAAAAACTCGAATCCGAATTTAATTTTTCCCATTAAAATCAAGACCAATTCAAACGGATATCCATAAGTTTGAATCTCGCTACCATGCCTAGACATTATGCTGGGCATGATGCATGATAAGTTGGTAGTTTTTGGGTTTTCATGTCTTTAAAATTTCTTTTTTTGGATAAATAACATTGATTGAAAAATCAGCACATAAGTACCAAATTAATTTTTCGAAATTTATCTATTCGATCTGTTAGTTATGGCAAGAGCACCAAATTAATCTTTCGACATTTGTAATTTAAAATAAGTAAAATCATCACTAAAGTTTATTTGTTAGGAAAAGTATTGCAAATATTATTTACTCCTTCTATTCAAAACTTTATATGTTTAAAGTTTTTGCTTAGAAGAGATTAAGAATATTTAATTTATACAAATTTAGACTAAATTACTTTCATTTTTATTTTACAATTTTCTATATTATTTCCACTACCATTTGTACTCCTATGAAAAAGTTTCTATGGTATATACGGTAAGAAATAACATTAATGTTTCATTGTATGTAAGTACCTTATAAACTCCAACTTATGAATAATAATCCACTAAAAAAAAGTCTTACTTATGCAACCCTTTTATATAGACACACACAAATAACATTATTTGATTTTTATTTTCAATTATCTTCTTACCAAAAGAAGCGCAGAATAGAGCGTGCAGTAGTGGCGGGGGCCCATGTAACTGCCATAACGATCTAAGGTTTCCTGTTCTACCAATCTCTTTTTTCCTATAATTTCATATCTTCCACACACCCCAGTATACCATACATAATTTTGTACAATCAAAGCCTTAAACATTATCACAGTAAGTACATACGCAGATTTTTTTGTTCATCAAATTTACATGATTCTTTTTTGTTGATCCGATTTTCCATCTTTCAGTGTTTGGCAAAATAGTTCTATTCCAATTTTTGTTTTTTGTTTTTTTACAATTACGTAAATAAGAACGGGAGGGGATTCTAGAAATGGACAATCCTGCAGATGATCACGCCTTTGCCAATTTAGATTTGGAAATAGAATGGTTGAAAAAGCAATATTCGTAGAATTTTGTCCAAGTCATTTTTATTGCATGGATTGCATGGTCTATAAAAACATTGAATGTTGAATCCGTGAAGTTTCAAACGTTAGAAAGGCACATGATTAATATTGGTAACCTACCTTTAAACCATGTCAAATTATTATTAGAAAGTTTCATTGCGTTTGATTCTTTATAAGATTCCTTGATTTTATCTGTCTTTGTTTTCTAACGATTATCTTCCTTTGAATCGCTTATATGTACAAAAGAAAATTTCTGACATCGCTGTGATTATCTGCATTGTATCAAATTGAACACTGAATTTCTCATACATCAGTAAACTGCTAGACAGATAAGGTATTCTTGGTGGTCTCAGATGTAATTTCTTCAAAATGTTTGACTCTGGTTACAAGTCACAGTATATTGGAGGCAAGAAGGAGAAGTTCGTAAGGTACAGAATACAAAAAAGCACAATTATTTTACTGTTGCATTTGTGTTTGAATGTAAAATGTTCAATATGATGTCATAGTTCAAAGCATTGGATTAACGAGAATTTTACAAAAGCACAATTATTTTACTGTTACATTTGTGTTTGAATGTAAAATGTTCAATCTGATGTCAGAGTTCAAAGCATTGGATTAACGAGAATTTTAATAGGATTTGAATATACTTCTTTCCATGTACTTAGGCTATTCATTTTCGTATCAACCTTTCTATGTTATATTCCACTTCGATTAATAATCATTGTGTAGTGTGTGCAAATTAAGGCTAAGTTTTTAACATAAGCGTCTTTGAATCTGACATACAGTGGATAATGTAGGTTGGATGATCTGGATTCGAATTGTTCTATGCCATCAAGCTCAAGGGGGATGAAAAAATTAAGATTCAATTTAGATTCTCTGCCTAATCCTCTTCCTGGTCGTGGAAGAAAAAGAGCATCAAAATCGTTTAGGCTAGGAATGAAGAAGAGTTCAGATGGACTAAAGACATTTGGAAGATCACTAAAGACTGGAGTGACTACTTGGGCAGTGTTCCCAGAAGATCTTAAAGTGTCTGAGAAAAAAGTATTTGATCCTCAAGATAAGAACCTTCTGTATTGGAACAAGTTTTTTGAGATTCTGTGCATTGTTTCTATAGCATGCGATCCCTTCTTCTTTTACCTTCCTTATTTCAACCACAAATCATTTTGCCTCGCCATAGATAACAGCCTAGCAAGTTTTGCTGTCACAATGAGAACAATATGTGATTTCATTTATCTCCTCCGCATAAGTTTTCAATTCCGCACTGCGTACATTGCGCCTTCATCTCGGGTATTTGGACGAGGTGAACTTGTTATAAATCCTAAAAAGATTGCCAAGAGATATTTACGACGTTACTTCATCATTGACTTCATTTCTGTGCTGCCTATGCCACAGGTTAGGGAAAGAAGCTTTCAATAAAAGTAATATCTATCCTGCATCACTGATTTATATTTTCTCAAAGGTTATGTAGGCATCATTACTAAGTAACCTAAACAATTGTTAATGGCTACCAATTTAGACCTATCATGTCAATATATTTATGATTCAAGTTATATTTAGAAAACTTTTTGGCAAATGATGTTCAGTTATTGTCTTCATGTTTGGTGCAAGATTGTAGTGTGGAAATATCTTAACAGATCAGGACGTGCAGAGGTATTGGAAACAAAAACATCAATGTTGAGAATTGTGATCCTGCAATATTTTCCAAGATTTCTACGCTTTTTACCTTTAGCTTCAGAAGTTAAAAAGACAGCAGGTGTTTTTTCTGAGAACGCATTGCTCGGTGCCATGTACTATTTGATCTGGTATATGCTTGCTAGTCATGTAAGTGCATGTTGTGTAACAATCCTTCTTTTCTAGTTCTACTTTGTAGCTCAGCAAGTACATGAACTTGATTACTGGGGACACTTGTATAATTGAGTCTACTATATCCAAAGATGATATTACTCAACCATGTCCTAGTGTAGGTGTAGTTCTTAGTCATATTTCAATTTATGTGCATTAAAGTAAAAGATAGAATAATGAATCGATGGAGTTTTGTATAATGAAAATTTTACAAGGCTAAGAAACTAAGCGACAAGACTTTGAAGTTCTAGATATAGCAGTTTCCATTTCTTTTCCCATACGGGCTAATTAATTCGTGTAAGAAGAGAATTTACTAATTTATGTAGTAATGTGTTCATTCTTCTGACTCTTGTAATAGAACAGATAACAGGCTCTGTCTGGTACTTACTAGCCATTGAACGTAATGGCACCTGCTGGAAGGATGCTTGTAAAGAAGTTGAAGGATGCAATACACATTTCTTGTACTGTGGGAATTCGAACAAGCATAGGTCAGGGTATGATACTTGGAGAAATATCAGCGAGACTGTTCTGAGAAGTCGTTGCTTTGTTGAAGGTGATGCCTCAGAATTTAACTATGGAATCTTCTCTCAAGCTATACAGTCTGATATTGTTGCTTCCGTAGAAGTTTTTCCTAAATTCTGTTACTGTTTGTGGTGGGGCCTTCAAAACTTGAGGTATTCCTTGTCTTGTCTCGTTCTCTAAAATTAAATTTTGTGTCAAATGTTCTGATTTACATGTCTAACGCATTTCCTTAAAGAAAACAGTCATGAATTTTATAATAATTATCTTAAAAGTCATATTAGTGATGATTTGTGATCCAATTATTGTATAAAACTATTTTATATTATAACTGTACAATCATTAAACTATAAAGAAATTGAAAAAAACAAAATAATTTAATAATGGATAACTACCAGGTCAGACTAGTGTTGGATTTTAGTGTGATTAAGGACAAGAAGAATTGAACTCTCGACCAATTGATTTAGAAGACTCCTACATGAATTACCTTCACCTATACTATCTATACATTGACTTGATGTTAGCTTCACCTATTTCCCTTCTTTGCCAACTAACATGCAAACAAATTTACTGTGTTCCTATAGATTTAAAATATGAACTTCATACAGTGTTATCTAAAGATGTTATGTTGACACCTTGACCTCACATGTCCAATTATTGCAGTTGTTGATACATATGTTTGATTAAGTTGGAGCAGAATTATATTTTTATTTCTTAAAATAACTGCCTGCACCTACCACGTTTGCATTTCAATAACATGAAATTGCTATATGTTCCCAAGTTTTACAAGCCTAAGCACCTTCGGTTTTGCGTTCCACAGTACACTTGGTCAGGGGCTTCTAACCAGTACCTACCCTGGAGAGGTTATGTTTTCCATAGTAATAGCTATTATGGGGCTTATCCTTTTTGCTCTTCTGATTGGAAACATGCAGGTAAACAAAAAGTTTGTAGTATAGGTATTTATCTTTCAATGATGATTATTGGTGTCTTGATTAATTAATATAATACTTTTTAAGAGTCAAGTCACTACCATTGTTCTAATCTTTGTGTTATCGTGGAACTGGACAGACCTACCTTCAATCAATGTCAGTTCGTCTTGAGGAAATGAGGATCAAAAGACGTGACTCTGAGCAGTGGATGCATCATCGCTTGCTTCCTCCGGAGCTAAGGGAAAGAGTGAGACGCTATGAGCAATACAAGTGGCTGAACACCCGAGGAGTAGATGAAGAGAGCTTAGTTCAGAGTCTTCCAAAAGATCTCAGGAGAGATATCAAAAGGCATCTTTGTTTGAATTTAGTCAGAAGGGTGAGTATACTGGCCTGTTCTTTATGAGATATAAGTCTTCATTTTTTCACAAGTCTTGTGCATATTCATTCAGGTTCCTCTCTTTGCCAACATGGATGAGCGCTTGCTTGATGCTATATGTGAGCGATTGAAGCCTAGTTTATATACAGAGGGGACTTACATCGTGAGGGAAGGGGACCCAGTTAATGAGATGCATTTCATCATACGTGGGCGTTTAGAGAGTGTTACTACAGATGGTGGAAGAAGTGGATTTTTCAACAGAGGTCTTCTTAAGGAAGCTGACTTTTGTGGAGAAGAACTACTAACATGGGCATTGGACCCCAAATCTGCTGCTAGCTTGCCAGCATCCACAAGGACAGTGAAAGCTATAAATGAGGTGGAAGCATTTGCTTTGGAAGCAGAGGAGTTGAAGTTTGTTGCTTCCCAGTTTAGGCACATTCGCAGCAGAGAGGTTCAGCACACCTTCCGTTTCTATTCGCAACAGTGGAGAACGTGGGCTGCTATCTACATTCAAGCTGCGTGGAGGCGGCATTGCAGGAGAAAGATTGCAGAACATCGCAGGAGGGAGGAAGAAGAATTCTGTGACTCTGATTATGAAAACAGTGATGATTCGGCAAAGGCCTTGGTCAGGCATAGAGATACTGCTTTTTCCTCTTCTAAGCCTGGACTTGGAACAACCGTCTACGCTTCTCGCTTTGCTGCTAATGCTCTTCGTGGTCATAGGCTTTCTGATTCAAGTTCGAGGGAGATTAACAAACTCCAAAAGCCCCCGGAACCTGACTTTGGTGATCTTGATGATAACTGATCAGCCTCTCTTTCGTGGTTCAACTTGACTTGCAAGATATGCATTCATCAGCTGATATCACTTAACAATGTTAGCTATGATGTGACAAATGTTGGTTTGATTAACCTAGAACATGATTCTAGGTCTGTTTAATTTCTATGGATATTGATTTTAGATATAACATCTACTTGCACGCCATTTTTAACAAGTCTGCAGGCTTGCTAGTATTAGCAGTCATGTTATGTATGTAAATTTCAAAATATTTACCAATGAACCTAACGTAAAATGTGCTTTCTATTAACATTGTACAAGAACTCGAGAAGTGTAAAGGATTACACTGTGCGTTGGGTATTACTTTTCACAATCATTAATCATATTTGGTATAACTCACAAGACAGAGCTTAAGGCTTCCAATAAAATACGTCAACATATGTTTCATGTGCATTCTTCTTGTCCCCTATACCAAGCAAGGTAAATTACTTTGTTATTTCTGATGCAACGTGCAAATCAACTTAAGCACAACACGGATTGCATAGCCGAGGAATGCAACAAGATTTACAAAATAGGGGTTGCATGGTGCTCTCCAACTATTGACATGGACAGGTGGATGCCCACAACTGACATGTTACAAATTACAATTAAGTTTGCAAAGTCCTTACATTTCTTTGCCATGTGTGACATCCGTTTCAAACAGAAAGGGGGAGAATGGAAAAATATTACCTTAAGGAATATTAAAAATTAAAATATAAAAATTGAGCAGTTCTGCAGGAAATGTCTTTCTTGAATATATGTGAGGACATTCAATGACCACTACATGCGGATGCAATAAAACAGTTTCATCTAACAGTGTGCAACTCAACTCCGCCATGCAGAAGATACTTCTGAATCCAAATCTTCTTCCCACCACGTGCTTGCCTGTAATATCACACAATGCAGGCAAAAGATTTATAACTGAACTAGAGTCAGGCCAAGATTTAAGATATCATATTAAACCCACTAGCAGGAAATCGAGTTAATGCTCAAGCAAAACATAATGAGAATCAGCTCGATCATTTGTATAAATATGTAAAAAAGGTGATTACTTATGAATGTAAGAATAATAAAATTAAGAATAACATTACATAAAACCAACAAGAAGTTGCACAAAAACCAGTGTGTCTGCCCTTCGATCTTACTTTGAATGCAGACCTACGTTATAGTACAACCATTGATATTTTCATATAAACAAATAGAACAAGAGGAATAGAACAAAATCTGAAGGCACATGGAAACTTGTGCAGCCTGAACTTCGTGAACAGACTGTAAAGAATTGAAACTGTATTTTGGTTCTTACGTAGGATACAAAGATTATAAAAGATACAGTGTAGGATCACGGGAATATGCAAATTTTAACAAGGACAAAACGAACACTAACAAACAAGACACAAGCATGCATATAGTTCACAGAAACTGATTAACTAACAAGAGAACACCTTGTAGCCTCTTCGAAGAAATTCTAGAGAACTTCCCTCTTCTTCTTGAAGTCCCAAGACCCTCAACAATTCCTCTTTGGCCTATATCAGTCAATGGATTAGAATGAAGCTATTTACAATTAATAAGCAAATGAGGTGAACTATTTACAATTAATTAGCGAATAATGTTAAGATTGTGAAATTACCTCGCCAAGGCTGACGCGGTTTGCACTTTCTGCTATGCAAGCATAAGAACCATCTGCTTGTTTAAGCATCACCCGCCAAGGACCTGAACAGTGAACAGTTTATGAAGAAAAAATTTAGTGCATGATCCATATCATCAGCAAATCCAAGTATGCTAGTCATACAATAAGAATCAAATATAAATTAAAATATATCTGGTATTAACTCCTGGCTAAATACAGTTTGTGCCAGCTACTACATGCACTCTTTTGAAGGACGGGGGGTCACGTGGGATGGTGAAATTGATAGCATGGACAACAAAGCTAGATATTGATCACTCAACATGCGTTCTAAGTGATTCTCTCCAAGCAAACATAGTTAGCCACAATAATCAAGTGTTAATGTTAAAAGACTAATGGGAAATAAAAAGAACAATATGGCCACGCTCCTATTTCCCTGACTAAATGTGGATTGAGTGAAAATTGTCCCTAGCAACAAAGAGAAGCAAGTAATCACATTCTTCTTTTATCAAGAAAAAAATTTAATGTTGTTACATAAACTGGAAAAAAAAAAGTCTTCCTTTTCAGGTCTGATGCTAATATCAAATAAATGGTATAAAAGTATTAGTTTATCATACTTTTCCCCAAAATTTCTCAGTAGTTCATTACTTTTTCATTCTAGTTTACATTAACCCCAATATTTATTTTGCATAGTACGTGTCAATAGATTGAAAGAAAAAAAGAAAGAAAGATCTGAACATGCTTTTAGCCATATATTATCTTGCTTTTTGTTCATGCATGAGTGGGGTGTGTGTGGGTATTAGTGCATGATATACAGATACCCATATAAATATATAGTTGCACCTGGGTACTGGCGGAATACAGCTCCACTGTAATTGACAATATAAGGTGCTATTGCAACTGTCTTTAAGACATAAAAAGGAAACAATCAATGTCTATTATTTGTCTATTATTGTATAAAATGATCAAATATCTGGAGAACATTCAATGAAGAAGTGGTAACTTTGAATACTCTCTGATTCGGATGTAGAACACTGGAGTGAATTGAGAAAGAAAGCGGTAGTGCAAATCTTTGGCTGGGAATCCCGGAAGGCCTAAATCAGCACTGTAATTTCAATAATTATTCTGCCAAGCATGAGTATATGAAATAGTTAAGCAATTAGGCATGCATGAAAACTCAATCAGGAAAGAAAAAGAAAAGGAGTACAACATATACCGTAGTGTGTCCAGTTCAAGATTAAATAAAAGTGTTGGTGTTGATGTAGCAAAGTTCTCCTGCAAAATCCAAGTAATAAAAATAGAAGATATACATCAAACTAAAGCAGCTAGGTGAAGCAAGAGTACAGAATAAATTCTTCCCAATTGCATCGGTAACGAGGACTTGGTAGGATTTAGGTTTGTAAAGGGAGACACCGGCCTTGGGATCAGAGGCTGAACCCTCTCTTCCAACTCCAACGCTGTGAATTTTTGCAGCCAACTTGAGTGAAAGGTTTCGGAGGTTCAGCGATCATGCATGGATACAAATACAATTATTCATGACGTGTCCTTTTAATAATCTCATTCCACTTTATTTTTATTCAACCTTTTTAAGGAATAAAATAAATTTCTAGAACTCGTTTTTTCACATTTTTAGTACACGCTTTAAATACCTAGAAATAAGTTTCCACAAATAAATTTCGTGTCCTGCTTTCAGTTCTTAATTCTAGAAAGTAGGTAGCTTGCGTGAACTAGTTTTACATAACCTTCAGAAACTAATTTTTGAATGAATTAAAAAATATTTAATAGTTACAGAATTTTGTTTCTGAAATGTATTGAATTAAATTGAAACATTTATAAATTTTCAAAAATACATTCCTAAAATTACTACTTGAAAAAAAAATTATAAAAATAAAAAGGAAGTACAAATAGTATTTGTCCAAATCTAAATCATTAAACATGGGTGCTGTGCTATGTGTATGCTATTGCTATGGTAGATGAGCCACGGAAGTTAGTAGTTGGCAAGGGAAAAGGCTATAAATGTAACTATGAAAGTTTCTCCGTTGAAAATATAATTGAACAAAAGAAAAACAAGCTAATTTATTTTAAATAATGTAATCTAACAATAAACATAAGATTTTTAATAAGAAAATCACGATTGGTTACATTGGTAAATACGTAAGCAATAGTAATATATTAATTAATTTAACTTAGGTTAAATTAATTTTTTAATTCTCTAATTTATTTTTTATTCAATTTGATTTTTTAATTTGTTAAATTGATTCAATTTGATCTTTAATATAAATAGTAAGAAATTATATTTTATGGCAGTTAAAATTAAATAATTTTAAACAATTGCATAATGCATATTTTTTTAAAATGAAGTGATTTTAAAAATTAAAATATTAAATTAAATTAAATAAGAAAATTAAAGAATCAAATTGAATCAGTTTTAAAAAAATAAAAAATTAAATTAAATCCAAAAAATAAAAAAATCAAATTAAACCTAAATGATAAATTTTTAAAAATTAAAAAAATATATTCTAACCCCTCTTAAAAAGTGTTAGCAGGACCTTTTTGTTTTGATAACGAGATGTTGGTTGTCCAAACTCCAAATGGACAACATAATATCCACAAGAAAAAAACAACAGATGCCTAAACAGATGATGAATGGACGTCTCAGATTGTCTTAGAGAGAGTAACATTAGATGCGCGATGATATCAATCAATAAATAATGAATTAACTCTCTGTCTTTCTGTCTAAAAATCTAAATGCCTCTTCTCTTCTTCTTCCTCATTCTTATTTCCCGTAATTTGAGTCCTTCTCTCTAATCCCTTCTTCATCATTTTAGCTACTTCTCTTTCTCAAATCCATATCTTCAAAATTTCAAGGTTATCACTTTAAAGACAGACTATTTTTTTTTTTCACAAAAAACAAAATGACTGTGGCTATGGCTGTTTGGAGTGCTGGTCTTCACTTCAGTGCTTCTCATAGTAGCTTGAGACCTTTGGAGAAAACCATTTGCACTGCCCCTTTCTTGAAGGCGTCATCTGGGTTTGCTGCTACTAAGCCATTCTGCATCCTTAACACAACAAGGTATGGTTGATACTGAATCATTTGAATTCAGGTTTCTATTGACGATTATTAGTATTCCTGTTATGTTTCTGTTGCTGTTATAATGCTTCAGTGTACAATTTTCTTAATTCAATTAATGCTCCCAAGAACTTCTCATTGAAAAAAAAAAATATTGATCTAGTGGAACTTGCACTGTGTATCGTTCCTTTGCTTGGACATGTTAATTCTGGAAAGTAGTTTATTCTATTTGTTTGCCTTTGGTGTTGTTAGCTTGTGTCTTGTCTGAATTGTATGTATAACATTTGGAGGACTATGTTGAGTATGTTCTGAATAATCAGACAGTGCTTGATGAATGCTGAAAATTTTCACTGCTACAGTGTCTCCAAATACTTTTGCGCCCTTGTCTTTTTTTTTTTTTTTTTCTTTCTCTGAAAGACTAGTAAAAATTTAAAACTTGAAGTGGGTAGGACTGCACCACGATGATGTGTACATTCTGTGTTAATTGTATGTACACTTTGTCAGATTGTCATATTCTGGAACTACAATTATTCCTCGAGCAGCACCTGTAACTGATGTGGAGGTATTTAGCTTAATCAACTTATATATTGCCACTAATCGCATGTGAACAGCCAGAGATTCACTCTTATAATGCTTGCTGATTGTGATAATTGATCGGTAAAAGATTTCCCGTCAATTTGTTTTCTGTTAAGAACAGGATGGGAATCAAGGTGAGACTGATACCATTCCAACTCCCGTAGTTATAATTGACCAAGACTCTGATCCCGATGCTACCGTGGTGGAGATAACTTTTGGTGATCGGCTTGGGGCACTTCTTGACACAGTAAGCCATTATCTGAGTAAATCTATGCTTGTGTCACTTATCTAATGCTTTTCTTTTTTACTTTTGATATATGCTTATTGTCAATACAGAATTTTTGGGGGTAAGCACTGTCTCATTGTGTAATTCTGTTACAATTAATTATTGTTTTATTTCATTGAAACATATATGATAGTGTGCATTCATAAAAAAAGATTTCAAAAACCAACTCTCTACTTGGGTTGCAGATGAATGCATTAAAAAACTTAGGTCTCAATGTTGTTAAGGCAAATGTCTTTCTGGATTCATCTGGCAAGCACAACAAGTTCTCCATCACAAAAGCGTAAGTGTTACATGCATTATGCATTATGTATGTGACTGCTATGCATGTGTTGCTCCCTGTATTGGTCTTGTGTTATTACTGATGTTTGCTAAATGGTAGCTAATAATGGTTTTGTTGTTTGGTTGATGGGAGTCATTTCTTCTAGTCTGAACTGAGTTAGCTCCTGCATCGTTAAACTATTGTACATAGGTAGATGAAAATGAGACAATGGCCAAAATAAGGATAAAAAGGATATTAATGGTCAGAATTAGATGGATTTTATTTACCATTGATGATTCTATTTCTTAGAATCATATATTGTAGGATCAATATAATAGGCACTGTTATTGTTGCGAAAGTCCTTTGAATGGTTTCAATTTCTAAAGTAAGATTCCACTTGGGCTTAGGGTGTCTATTCACAAGTTGATACCAGTATATCCAGTGAAACAGACTTCAGAACTGATCTGGCTAATAAATTTTAGAAATTCACTCTAAAGTGAAACTTGATGGGAAACTTGGGTTCAATATCACTATTTAGGCAACAATTATCTTGGATCAGGTTTTTAACTAGCTTCTATAGTAATTCATTGGCTATGCTGGTGGAAATTCATTTGCAGTGATACTGGCAGAAAAGTGGAAGAGCCAGAGTTGTTAGAGGCAATTCGTTTAACAATTATAAATAATCTTATTCAGTACCACCCGGTAAGCTTACCAACTATCCTCTTTCTCACTGGAGCTTAATTTGGTTAGAAGCCAAGAGGCAGTTCTCAGCTAATTAGATTTTTCAAATTGGTGGTCAAGGAATCAAGTTCCCGGTTAGCATTGGGAGCAGCTTTTGGACTTCTGCCTCCAAAAGAGCAGGTGATGAATCTCTATACTTATCTGTAGACAAGTTTTGTCAAGTTTAAAGATATCCTATTCCTAGCCGGTACCTGGAAGTTTCTTCTATATAAATGAATGCTACAAAAACCCAAGAACGTTGGGTATCTTTTGCTTTGTGTTGTTTGACATGCAGTGATTAAGCATGCTTGGTTTCTCCTTATAGCAATTTTATTGTATATATTGTTCATCAACAATCTGTCCTCTACAACAACCATAGAAAAGAGAATGTTTAAATGGAGATGGCTTTGAAACTTGGGGATAGTAAAATTAAGTGGAATTTCCCCCTTTTCTTACATGTGAGGTTCAAAGCAATACTTTGTTTAGAAGAGAGATTTCTGAACCACTTACATGAGGGCCTTGTTTAATTAGGGCGCCGAGAAAAGGGTCAGAAGTATAATAGCAAGAGGTTTATCTTGTAACAGAATAAGTCTTTTATGTTTGGCTTAGATTACTAATTGGTATCAGGGAATAGTAAAAAAAAAATTCTGATTTAATAGTGCCTTCTATTAACCCATACACGAGGCAGAAGGGTAGAGAATGAATGAGAAATCTTTGATGTTAACTCGTGATGCATCTCTATAAAATATATTGAAAATACGTCATGTGTTCATCCGATTACTAATTGTCAGACTATATTGGTCCTCTAAAATCTTGCTTAAACTTTATATTTTGTTAATATCTGTCAGGTTGATGTAGACATAGCAACCCACATAAACATTTCTGATGATGGCCCAGATCGAAGGTGATGCTTACATTCGGTTCTTCCTTAACACCAATAGAAATTCTAATTGAAAGAAAAAATTGCCTGCTTGAAATTAAACTTGCATAATATTTGAGGCCTTAGATACATGCTCAAGTGCAAGGTTTGCATTAGTAATTTAGTAGTACTTCTAGGCAATACATGGATGTGGTTACTTACTTGTTTTTCATTTTTTAGCTTGCTGTATGTGGAGACAGCTGATCGGCCTGGATTACTGGTTGATCTTGTAAAGATTATTACTGACATTAACATTGCTGTTGAATCAGGAGAATTTGACACGGAGGTATGTATATATCATTATCCAAAAAATGCAATTTTTTTTTCTGGCCTAGTCTTTCAGAATGAATGTTTTAATTTAATTAATGGACCCTAAAAAACAAAAAGAATATGTCATACTGATCAAAAAGCTTTGTCATTGACTTGAACCTAGGGGCTCTTGGCTAAGGCAAAGTTTCATGTCAGCTACAATGGTAAAGCAATCAGCAAGCCTCTCCAGCAGGTAACTTTAATCTTGTATAAAAATCAAAATGGCATCATACATTGAAGATGTCATGCAAGTTGGTTCGAACTACTAATGAAGTTTGATCATCTAGTGGTGTACTTCACATGCCAGCAAGATTCTTTAGTTTTTGAACTGAATTAGATTCATGTTTATCATCTGGCAGGTTCTTGCTAACAGCTTGAGATATTTCTTGAGGCGTCCGACAACTGAGGAATCTAGTTTTTGAGTGGCACTTCATGGAAAGTAGCACAGGACATTGTATTCTCTTTTGGAGTATAAGCACCATTGGATTGTACAATGTTTGCATTCGTTTTGTCACTCGAAGGACAAATGAAGAATATGGCTAACCGATAGCCACAGCACAATGCATTAAATCATAAAATTAAATCAACATGGATGGATAGGATTGTAAATCCACTCTTAATAAATTTAAGTATTTATTCTTGAAAATAGGATAATATCTGTAGGTATTTTCTTTCTCACATGACCGTGTATTTTCCTTATTTTATAACACATCGTTTGAGTTTTTATGCGCCCGTTTGTTTAAACTCTTTTTTAAAATTAAAAAAAAAACATTTTTTAACAAATTAAACAGTTTTTTTAGGTGTTTCTCTAAGTTGTTTTTTTAAAATAGTTTTTGTGCTTCTTAAAAAATCATTTTATTAAGAATATTTTTTTAGTCACTTTTTATGAGTTTAAACAAATGGATCTTATATCAAAACCACATTTTTATGCACCAAAAAAAATCCATTTTTTTTGTTTTAATATTCAATATGATCAAAAGAGGTATATAGTTTCCTTAATTTCTTTAATTAATATTCAATTTTCTTCAACCAATGGTTCTTAAATCATTTTATTAAGAATTTTGTTTTATCTCTTTTTAATGAAAGTTAAATAAATATAATTTATCTAATACTTAATGAAAGAAATGTAAATACCAAATTTTAACATAATTTTATTATATTCTAATTTAATAAATCATTTCCTATAAAAGTTGAGTTAATCATGATTAGATTTTATTAATATATATTTATAATGGGCATGCAATAAAATTAGGTGGCCTATTTCCCATGAATAAAACAAAGCATTGGGTGGTTTAAGGCTTTTAGACCATTTATCAATAGAGTCTGATTCATAGATGAACAAAAGTCTTTCATTGAACAAAACAAAAAACAAATTATGACTGAGCTAAAAAGAAAGCAACATTAGCCTCAAGCTGCAACTTGCTTTTTTTAGCACAAGCAAACTTTAATCAAACTTACAATCAAAACAAAAAAAGATGCATAGAAATTAAATATTTTAATATGACAGCTGAAAAATCTCAATTGCCAACATTATTGATCAAGTTGAATTTGACTGTTTGAGCTTAAAAAAGTGGCCTTATCAAAATTTCAAGTTAAAAAAGAAGAAGAAAAAAAAAAACTAAGGTGAGAAAAGATAGACGACAACATGAGATGGCTAGATTTTCTTGTGTTTTGGTACAAACGGCTAGATTCTAAGTGTGTGGCTGTTCCTGTAACGCACTTAGAAGCCAACCGCTTATAACCATTAAAAGCTCAACTTTATGTCACTCACTTTTGTTTTTAGCTGTTTCCAGTAAGTAAAAGTATATTTCCTTCCTCATGTAATAAGAGATCTATTGTTGTGATAATTATTTAATTCCTAGATTGCTCGATGATAATAAATTCTTCAAAATTTTAACCAGATTAGGATGTAGTATGATTAGAGATATACTATAGCTTAATTAATCATCCACACTTGATGAAGTAGTTACTTAATTTACAGCTTACAGTGGCAGAAGAAAAGCCATTTTAACTAGCAATAGCATGTCCCTCTCTTTCTTTCTTTCCTTCCTTGCTCTATAAGATTGTGTCAAAAATCTCGAGGATCAACAAATATCACTGGGGAAGAGGATCTAGAAGTGAACCAATCAGATTCTTGGATATCCTTCTTAGTGTCCTCAAGATTCTTAATACACCACATGTCCTCTGCCCATGAGAACTTGCTCCAATGTGGGACTGCGTCTCTAACTGGGTCCCTTTGGCCCAGCTCAGCCACAATGGCCCCACAACCACCATCATCTCTAGCCATGTTGTGCACGAATCCACATAGGGACTTCATTAGTTGCGCACCACACTTTCCCTCCATGTGTAGTCCATAGAGAAAATAAACCCCAAATGGCCTAAAAACATCAGGAAATGAAGGTAGCCTTAGCCATGGCATCCATTCATCCAACAACCTTGTACCTACGCAGTAAGCATGTGCCAATGGTGACACACCCTTCACTTGCAACTTGAACACATCTTTGGTGTTCCACACGCTCAATATTGCATAGCTTGAAGGGAGAATGCCCCTTTTCGGATCACACTTTGACAAGTATTTCTTGGGGATGGCCATGAAAGTGCCCAAATTCAGCTTGTTTGACAAAATTAACTCTATGTCCTTAGGGTAAAATTCTGAATTGGCAAACATATGGTTATACATGGACCCGGCTAGGCGTGGTGGAAGGTGAAGCACAGCAACATTGGAGCTAATTAGCTTGTAGTGAGCATGCACAGGTTGCACTAGTATGGTTAGAGTCCTGAACTTTGAATACCCACATTTTTTTGTGAACAAATTCACGGATGGCTCATTGGTACAATCAGTTGCCATATATGCATACTTGGCCCCTTTTTGCTTGCACCACTCTTCTAAATGTTCAACTAGTTTTGTGCCAATGCCAAATCTCCTGCATACGCCAAGATAAGTTTTTTACTTATTGTTTCCTGATCAAGTATCAAAACATTTATAGCTAATGCTTTTGTTGGGTCTAGTTTTTTTTTTTATCTAGAAATAGATATATAATTAAAAGTAATCAAATGGAAATTAAAATGAAGGGCACTAGAGGTGGATCATGAGGAATATTTGAACTGAATAGAAAAGTAAGGTTTGTGTGGACATTGGTGTCTATAGATGAAGAACTTTGTACGAAATTCAGTGAGATGGTTGAAAATAAGAATAAGACATCATATCCAATCCAATTGCAGTTTCTTATTAAAGTAGGCTTAGTGGATACATCATACATGTGTCAATGACAGGCTAGCTTAACCATACTTTTTTCACCTTTCCATGATACGAGGAACATTGCCTTCTCTTTTTCTTAGAATCTAATCCTCCACCGCTTCTTCTTTTTTTTTCTAATTTTTTTCGTTTCCCTTATTTTATAAGGTCCAAATGAGATTAGAACCAAGAAAGCACACAACAACTTGTGGAGAAAGGGATGGAATCGGAAAGAAAGAGGAGTTGCCGATGGCAAACAGAACAGAAGCTAAAACAGCTTCTGAAATGGCTTTTGCTTTTGCGGAATACGATGGAGGAAAACTGAATATGACTCTTGTGCTTTTGGTATGTATCTGAAACACATGCACATTAACATCCAAAGGACCAATGAAATGTGCAGTGCAGAAACAGATGGAAGCAAGCAAACCAATAACATGAGCAGAGTGGAATAGAACCTGTGTCGAGGGGAGACTCTGAGCCCCAAGATATAGGCCAGTTTTACATAAACCGAATTCCCTCTTGTAACTGTTTTCACACACACCCTTATCACCCCAACAACTTCTCCTTCTTCTCCATATTCTGCAACCTGTTTGGACCAAACATAACTAACATTCATTAGCTTTCCTCAATACCAACAACATATTACATATCTATCTATATATAAATCCTAGTCTAAAAGGAATGCAAACTACAATTTCAAATTGTGAAACTAAACTACAATGTTTTTTGTGTTACACAAATTAAAGTTGAAGATAGCGTGTAAAACTGAAAAATAATGAGAATTTTTACTAGATTTGTAGCTAGTTGTTACTTACCAGCATGACATGCAACTGAAAGTGACGGATACGGCATATGGGGTCTCCCATGAGGTCAGTGACAAGAGAAGGCTTTCCACTCTGCCCAACTTCACAAAGCCTCTCAAGTTTCTCCACTGCCACCTTGTGTCTATCTTCATCATATTCCTTTACCACCACCAAAGGCTCCTTCACTGTCTCTGATGGTGATTTTGGATAAATTTCTGCTGCTATTTTTAGAGACATAGTATCGATGATTAGAGCAATCAATAGTAACCAAAAGAGAAAGAAGACTAATAATGATTATCCCTTGCTTCTTCTCGGTTGTGCTAGCTTCTATCAGCTTTCAATGCTCATCTCCCTATTTGTATGTGCATATATACATCTTAGAAGTCCCAAGAATATGCATACGTGGCACCTCCCCAAAGTTTAGTGGACCTTGTTCTTTTGGCAAAAATGAAAAGAAACGGGGGAGGGGGGGGAATCTAAACCCATATTCTGTTATTTCTATTCCATAGTATTACATCATGTTCATATCTTCTTTTGTTTGTAGTGTGTGATCCAATACATCATGTACATATGGAAATTAAATAAGCACTGTTGCGCCTGTACACTTTTTGTGATAGATAATACACCACATATTATTTTCGATTGACATTTTAAGGGTTCAAATTTCAAATTTCTTAAGCCTTCATATTAAATGTGCACAAACGATGATAGGCACACTACAGAGTCTTCGTATTCACAATGTGCTATGCCCATAAGGGGATAATGATGTCATAATAATGATAACAACAATGACAGCAGTAGCAGTTTATGGTAAAGTTTATCTGCAGTCAAATTTGGGGCCTAATTATGCAATAATTGTCCCTTCCTCCTAATACTAGAGTAGTTATCACTTATCCCTATCTAAAAAGTTCAAAGTTTGAAATTTCTCAAGGTTTGAAATGAGAGAAATTTTATTTGTTCTTTGAAATCAAACTGTGATTTTAGATCAGAAGGCTAATTTAACTGTGTACCAGTTACCTTATGTCGCTTCACTCTTGTATAGTTACTGAAAGAGCAAGTGGTGGGTCATTTAGTATTCCTTAGAATAATGATGGCAAATGTTTTGCAAGATTCGCCCAGGTGTTTGAAAACTAGAAGCCTCAACCTTAGAGAAATAAACCCCTTATCTTATTACTTTCCTTTCACCAATTATTGGGGGAGGTGGTATAAAAAGTATGCCTTTCACCACGTTTTTGGTGAACATGTGGGATGCTACTGTGCGGCTTAAAAGTGGGGTGTTGATCACCATCATCATATGCACATATTAAGCTCTTTTTTCAATTGGAACCGTACCATTCCTTTGTTTGTTTATGTTCTAAAAGAATGGTGCCAAGTGTTGTAAAAGAACAAGCCTTCAATGGCTACGCCCGTCCCTAGAAGCTTCATCCACCTCAAGCCCATATCTTATTAGCTGATGTGTCTTGCTTTCTATATTGGGATGAAGTTTGTTCATTCATATCTGGTACACTGTGGTCCAGCGTACTAGAACTTACCTGTTATGGAATAGAAAATTTCATATAAAATTTTAGACACTTTGAATCCAATCACTTGAACCACTTGCTCCAAATGATACATGCAAATGGTACAAAAGTTAAAAAGAACTCTTTCAACATCAAAAACAGAGAGGTCTCAATACAGAAAGAAAGCTATGCATATACCAAGGTTCTGATTGGACTTACATGATCAATGCACTATCAGCAAAATGATAAATTGGTCAAGATAGAGTTGCAAACTCTGATTTGCCATATTTATAATCTATCCAAAGCTTATACTTTGGCATGAGGAAGGTGTGTCCGTTGTCCTTATACCATGAAAGTCATCAAAGTCAGTAACTCTTGTAATTCATAATGGTATGATTAATGATCTCTTTTCTCGGTTCAATTTTTTAGACGATCATGTTTCATAATTCTTCAGTTTTTATTACTGTTAGCTTGCTTGAACTTTCTTTCTCTTGAAAACAATATAGTCAAATGGTGAACATGAAAGTCTTAATCTGAAAAACACCTAATTATCAAAGCCACACGTATGCCAAAAATTGAATGCCATCTTAAAAGAAAGTTGATGCCTAGAAAACAAAAAAAAAAAAAAAAAAAAAAAAAAAAAAAAAAAAAAAAAAAAAAAAAAAAAAAAAAAAAAAAAAAAAAAAAAAAAAAAATTGATGTGACGGCATTAATGTTGCATATGAAGTATGAACACCTGGATGCCATATCTTGGTACTAAATTTTCTGGAAAATATGTTTTAGAACAAGAGTGTCAATAGAATAAATTTTATTCTTATTCTTTTTGTAAAATGATTTGAGTAAAGTGATGCATATGATCGAATTTATATGAAAACATAAAGTTTGCTATTTTTTATGAAATTAAAAAAAAATAAAAAAGGGGTTCGAGTATGAAGTTAGAATCAAAGAATAAAGTAATTAAAATAAGCAAGACAACAAAGTGATTAACATTCAATTATAATAAAATTCTAGTCTATGCTATATTTTCAGCTTTAGTTTTTAGAATCAATAATTAATTCAAAGATGAATTTAATGTCTATATAATATGTATTGAGAGTGTAAAATAATTTTATATTATAATTTAATTCAGTCATAAATCACTATTTAAATTACTTTAAAATAATTATTTTAAAAGTTAATAAATTTATTATCTATAACTATTAGTTATGATTGAATAATTGTGCCTAAAAATTATGCATAATCTATTTTCTGATCAAAGATATATTTTTTCTCTTAAAACAAATTGGTCATGGTTATTGTTCATGTCTAATAACACCAACTGGAGCGCATAGAGGACTCCTCAAGCTCAGAAGATCTGCGCAGACTACCGCAAACTTAAGGAAAGGGTTGTCCAACCCTCCTTCTACAGTGGGTGTTCCCTTACAATATTTGCCACGCGTCACCTTGTGATTCCTCCTTTGGAACACACATATCAATACCAATCTTGTTGGTTCCGTATGTGAGTTTGGGGTTGTACAAGGGCCACATTTTGCCCTTTTGACATGTTAGGCAACGAGGTTATATTTCTACACTTATTTTATCATTAATTATCAAGACTAATGCACAATTATAGATCTAATGTCCTAATTGGTTTTGTGCTATCTTATTAATTGGACAAAGTACCTCTTTGCACAACCAACAAAGTAATAATTTGATAATAAGCATAGCAGAATAAGTTTTAAAAAAACTAGATACACAGGATTGGAAATACATTAGGTTATATCCTTAATTTTGATACATCATAGTCTAACCTACTTCATAATTGTCAAACTTAAACTTGACATGTTTATATGTTAATGCTAATTTTTAAGACCCGAGTCACTAATTTTTAAGACCTAAATTGACCTAAAACCTACTTAATTATGTTGCCTGTTTAATATAAGACTTATAAATAAACCAATATAAACAGGCCTTTAAAAAACTGTTTTTAAATATTATAGATTTTTAAATCAGTTAGGCCGACTCCTGACAAATCTCCATGTGTCACTCTTTATCAGTTTGTTCGTATATGTTACTCTAGGAATCAAATCACTTTATCATTATTTTTTATTTTAAAATTAAAAATATACTTTAGTAAAAAAAACGGCAAAAAATATGTTATCTTTTAACCACGTATTACTTTTTAATTAAAAATATAGATAATGATATCTGATAAGTGATTTATACATGAATTTTCGTCAATTTAGGTGTGCAAACATTTTTTTACAAGCACCTCCATCTTGAATCACCCAAAATGAGGGGGTTAAGATCATTTTCATTTTGTCCCCCTCTCTATTCTCTCATTATCAAATGGATAGATAAATGAAATGAACATCATACATATTTAATGGAGAGTATAATTTATTTTTCAAAATCATAGATATTAAAAAGTAATAAATATTTAAATAGATATTAAACATTTAATTATTAAAAGTATATTTTATTTATTATTTAAAAAATGTTCCAAACTAGTTTGTATTTGATAATAAAAATAAAATTCAAGAAAAATAATATTATTACAGGATATCTACTTTTAAAAGTATAAAAATAATTTATTCAGTCTCGAATATAAACAAATAATAATAACTTATGTTGATTAAGAAAATGTGTTAAGTTTTTAAAATTTTCTTAATCTTATTTATAAAAATATTCTTAAACGGACCTTGATTAGAAAATGATTACTGAAAATAAAATCTTAAGTAATAAGATGATGTAGGAATGTTCTCATTAAATATGAAAGTTAATGAAAATTTACTTATATTTTAGATTATTATACATGATTTTTTTGTTTTACACTTATATTTGAAATTAAAAAAAGGTATAAACTTTGTAAACGGCTAACGAAGCAGTATGAAAGTACGAAGTTTGGGGATACGACATTCAAGTGTACCACCACTTATTTATTTTGTATTTTTTTTAATCTAAATTCGCTTGGTCTACTAAAATAGATTTATTTGTAATTTATTTCGCCTCTTTTCCTACCAGTTTCACAAGTTTGATTAATTTTTATTTGGCTGTCGTTAATTATACGTAATACCTAATTGATCACAACAGCAAATAAATATTCGATTCTGATTTCTTAGATCAATGACAGAATTATATTGACTATATTCTTGTGTTCTTTGAGTAAAGTAAAGATTAGATAGAAATTGCAGTCATTCTCGCACTATCTAGTCTTCGCTGAATATATATATGATTGAGGAAAAATTAACATTAGTAATGTCTAAGTGGGCGCGACTGCGTAGGAATTTATGCAAATTCCCTTCAAAAACTAACTTTGCATTATTAAATTCCACGGTTTATGTGTTCATTAGTTTCTTAAAGATTAGGGACTGACCCTCAAACTTTTACGCCCTACAAGTAAATGACATACCAAATATATTATATTTTCTTCTTAAAATTAATGCCACTATAATGACTATCTTACAATATCTATTTTTTTTAGTTTTTTCATGTCCTGTCAAAATATATGTTTCAATCATTGGATTGTCTAGCAAGAACCAAGGAGATGACTAAATTTTTCTACAAAAGATTTTAATAAAAAAAATTGCATCGTCAAATTAGGTTATGTTTTTGGATTTTTTTTAATGTTTAGGTTATGTTTTTGGATAAATTTATCCATGAACACTTGTGCATAAATTAATTTTATTTTATAAAAAAACATATTTATTTTTTCTATTTATTTTATTTTTTTACGAGTGTTTTATGGGGAAAAATCCAAATAGGACTTTAGTGAAGTGGTGCATTTTTTCGGTACATATAACAATTATCTTTTACAAGAAAAAAAACAATTTTACTTGAGCGATTACTATGATCAACACAATTTTATCTTAAATATTTAAAAGTATTTACATGCTCAAATTTGAGTTTGAGACAACCTATTAAACTGAAATAATTTTGTACCAATTAACTCATGTGATTATGATTGAAGTAATGCACTTTAATTTAAAAAAATAAAATAAATTATAATCATTGATTAGTAATTAACATTTAACATTATAGTACAATTTATATATATATATATATAATGAATTGTAAAATTATTAAATTATCAACAGTTAACTCATATTTTAATCAACAATTATTACTATTTTCATTTTTTTAAAGTGTCTAAGGTATCTTATGACCAAAAGTAAAAGACTAATTAATCAAAAATACTAATATTTATTTAAGAAGTTGATGTCTTTTAACAAATATTTTTCTATAATATAAATCTAATAATTATATCCTTTAACTACATATTTAAATGGATTATTTGTTAATCATGTTACACGATATTAATGATATATTTATTCTTTAAAATATAATTTCCCCCCAATAAATAAGTCATTTTCTTGAAAAATAAGAAAGTAAGACCAAATCTATGGGTCGGTATGTAAAAAAAAAAAAAAATCTATCGGATGGTAGCCTAATTAAGTATATATGTAGGTCAGTTAAATAGACTATCATGAGTGAATCAAATCTTCCAAAACAAACAAAGGAATTGCAAGAGGTATGCATGTTCAAAGAATGTGCCACTGCATAAAGTATCATTCCAAATTAGAGACAGGCATGCATCTAGTTTCTTTGTTCACATTAATTAGTAAAACACATGAAATTATTTACTTTGTGTTTAAACAATGGTTAGCTTCCTTTAAGTTGTGGCGTTTGGCATCACATGAACAAGGTGGTCCATCACCTAAAAAGTAGAAAAATAAAAATAAGCAAATAAATACGGCTTATCCCTGATCATTATACTAACCATACATATAAAAATATTCCCCATTAGTCTAAAAGCAAGTTTAATATTGAAAGTCGTCTAACAAATAGAAAGGATGTAGTTAAAATTATGTAGGGATGCATACCGACAGTAATAACCATATAAACAAGGTTAAGCAAAGCAAACAACTTACACTTATATGAAGAGACTTTATTATTACCTGGGGAATTAGTGGGGATATATGTTATGTATGTAGTCTCAAATCATTGGCTTTTTCATCCAAATGGATATAAAGAAATTAAGAAATAAAAATTTCATGTTGTTTGGATATTAAGAAATATGTGATATATGTTATATATCAACTTTTTCATCCTCAATATGTTGTTTGGATATTGAGGAAAACACGACTATATACTCATCGAGTACATTTAAAATAAATGGATTACATTAACTAAAACTTGATTAATAGATTAACACATAAAGGAAAAACACAATTTATAATCATCGAGTATATTTAAAACAGATGGACTAAATTAATTGAAATTTGCTTAATAGATTATCCCATACTGCCTGATTTAATGTGGGGGAAATTAACTAAGTTTGGTTCGATTACTTGTCTACTCAAGAATCATGACTAGCTGATGAAGGCTTTTATGCTTAGATTTATTTCCTGTTTGTTTGAGAAAATAAGCACAACATTATTTATATTTCTTCTTTTTTATTTTTTCTCTCTCTCTCTCTCTCATTCAAACAGTATAATTAAAGTATCCATTAAGATTGGTTCAGTACTAAAAGGTTTAGACCGTGTGCATTAAATCATAGATTTAAATCTCATTATAATATATATATATATATATATATATATATATATATATATATTAAGAAATGAATAATGCTATATCTTCTTAATTCAAAACTTACTCTAAAAGGTAGTAAAAGGATGAAGTAGGAAGATTTAAAATTATTCTTAAGGAGTTGCCAACGATTAAGGTGAACTGATTTGTCGGCTTCACGAAGGCACAACAATGAAAATTGTTTCTTATTAGAAAGTAAATACAAGGAGATAAGATCTATATAGAAAGTCATTTGAAACATTATTTTATTGGATGTTAGATTAAATCATTTAATGCTTGAGCGAAACAAAATCATTAAGGACAATATATAATAATATAATTATTTAAAATGTCCCGGGGCACAATTGTTTATCAATATTTTTTTTATCAACTAAGCTAATTGTTTATTATTATTTCTTACATATAACAATATAATTATTTAAAATGTGTAAAATATAAATGTTATTACTAAATTTGATTTTATATCATATTAAAAATTATTCTTTAACATTGTTGTTTTTTTATTTATTTTATGGCTTACTGATTGCATTAAATATATTTTGTTTAGTCTTACTTCAATTAATGTGTACTGTCTTTATTTTCTTCTTTTCAAGACTTATTTGACTGCTCGCAAATCTCCATTAATCACAAACAGAAAAATAGTTGCCGAAAGCCATTGATGCACACCTCTCGAAAGCTACATTCCAAAATAATAAGAGATAGGTATCTATTTCCTTTGTTTTGGTCACATTAGACGTTAGTATAAAACGCAATAATTGCTTACATTGTTATTAATGAAAGGTTGGGTTTACAAGCTTTTTCTTGCAGCGCATGGCATCACATAGCAAGGTGGTCCATCACCTAAAAATTAATACAAAACACTGCTAAATCATTAATAATCTAAGCATAGATCAATGAGAATAAAATAAAGGTGGTGTGTTCGTCTCATCTTATCTCTTAGGTATTTTTACCGATAATTATCTCCAATGTTATTCCTTTTTTTCCCTTTCTCAAAATCAGATAATAATCAACTTAATGGTCGATGTTGCGCTTTAATAAGTAGATTATGAACAAAACAATAATTTTATTCTACTTAAGAGTAGGTTTATTTGAAAAAAATGTTTTCTATATTTTTATAAATAATTACTAAAAAGTATCATATTATTTCCATTCTTTAAATATTTACATAAATGAAACCAAAAATAAAAATAAGTAGAGATTTTCTTTTACATAATATTATGAAAATATGAAATAAAAAAAATCGAAATAGGTCTTAAGTTTCATGGTTTATCTAAAGATTACATTTTGAATTAGAATTGTTAGAATAATATCTTTTATCACATGACTTGGTTGGAATGATGAATCAAATCCATCTTTTTAGAAAAAAAGCGTGAGGCATTTTAGTCATAGCTAGACATGATTACCTTCTTCTCCATATTAATATTATTGAAGTTCTTTATAGATGGTCGAACAATGGTTTGATTTCAAGTAGAGATGCATTTCCAATGTTCTAACGTTCTTTTACTTATACATATATAAGTAAATAATATTAACCATATAGACAGCAAAGTTTTTTAAATAGAATTGGGTTGACATGATAAATCCGACCGAATAAATTAAAAAATATAGGTTCAAATTCAATTAGATCTATTTTAATTTAATATTTTTTAAGTTTTTTAAATTTGTATAAATTTATTCTAGAAAAGTAAAGTGGACCAACGTGAGTTAGTCCAACGGGCCACCAAATCTGATTGTAGTTCAAAAATAAGGTTCGACTTAGTCTATTTTTCACATTTTACCTGATGGATCATTTCACCGTTCTTTTTTTCAATTTTAATAGGTAATGTCTCAGCCTATGTTATTGGATCAATTTTTTCCTTTTTTAAGTTGTTTGTTAGTACTTCATTCAGTTCATTGTATTTCAAGACATAATTAATATTTTCTTCGATCCTTTATTGAATAAAAAATACAAGTAGTGATAATATTTAATGATATTAAACATAATTCAAGAAATATTAATAAATGTGGCTTATATTGTTAATAGGCCAATAAATATTTATACTTATACTAAGAATGAACAAATATTTCATTAATAGATTTACAATAAATTAAGAATATAAAAAATTAATAATTAGTACACTTAAAAATGGGTTCATGTTTTTTTTATAATTAAAAAAATATTGACTCGTTTGTTTTCTATATATAAACACGATGGAGTATTTGTTTACTTACTTGGAATTAAGTCTTGTGTGGCGGAATGAGTTTATGACACGTACACTATGTTTAGAATGGTTCATTAGAAAAGGAAGGGTTAAGAGTTGAATGACAAGTATAGACAACTAGCTAAAATAATTAATCTCTTCCTTATTTCAAATCATTAACAAAAAGTGAAGGAAAGTAAAGAATGTGAAGATATCACATGAAAATATGATCCGTTCTAACATGGAGAGAAGAGGAAAGGAAAGAAGTTTTTTTCGTGTGAAGAGACGAAATTGTCTATGATTACACTTTTTTTTAATATGTCCATTCCATAGTTACTTTGTTATTGCTTGTTGAGTCAATTTGCCCACTGAAGATTGTAGGCATTTGTGTCACTGCACTATGTAGTAAAGAAAATTTCTGCATAGAAGACATAAAATAAATAATAAGAGTAATTTTAAAATATATATTTTATATTGTAAAGGGAAAATATAAAAAAATCTTCTATAAAAAATATTCCTGTAAATATATATTTTACTCAAAGTTAATTATCACACTTAGTTTCTTGATTAGGGATATTTATAATTTATGTCATCATATATATATATATATATATATATATGTGTTTTTATTTTCTTTTCTTCCACTTATATACAATCAAAATGATAGGGGGAAGAACTTTATTTTCCTATTTTTTTATCTTTATAATTTAAAATTTTCTTTTAGTCTTTATCATATCATTTTTAATTTGTTTTAATCCTTACCGTAAGACCTAATTAAAAGGCTTAGAATAATATGTATAGA
>PYAF01002035.1:208758-220353 GCA_007407185.1 Glycine tomentella | reverse complement strand
TATTCAACCACTTATTTTCCTTCATTCTATTCTTTAAACCAAAAAAGGCACTAATATGTGATGTTTCAATTCTATAAACCAACTAAAAGCATATAGCATTTTATTTGCAAAGACAATGACTATTAAAAAATTAGACATTTTTACAAAAACAAGTAATAAAAAAAAAACTATATACTAAAGTAGAGTAGTTTTAAAACTATTTAGTTTGGTATATAGTTTTTTTATTACTTATTTTGTAAAAAAAATTAATATTATGCTGGATCAAATTTGACAAAATTTATACATAGAGAACAAAAGAACACGATATTGTACTAAAAATTAAAAATTTAACTAACCCATTAATTCTGTCCAAAAAAAAAAGTAATCCATTAATTCATCATAAAATTAAAATTAAGTTACTTTTATAAGGAAATAACATCTTTAATGTTGAATATTGGAAATAGATCTTAAGTTAAAGATCTGACTTTTTTTAAATTCAGCAATAAAACACTTATCAAAATTTTCAGATTGCAGATCCAATTCTTCCACAAAAATTCTTAAGATTTGTACAGATTTAAAAAAAAATAAAAAGAAATTATTCATCAACAATAACAATAAAACACGGGAGACAACATAACTTTTGGAATGAAGTGAGAATACAACAAAAATAGATGAAGAAGAAGAAAAACAAATCAATCAGTGAAAAAAAAAAAAACCATACCAGGAAAAAAGGGATCGCACGTGTGAAGAGGAAGAGGGAGGTGTTGGCCTCGACGGAGGGGAAGGTGGAGGGTTGCAGTGGAGGAAGAAGAGGAAGGTGAAAGGTCGTGGAAGAAGAAGAAGACACATGAATAAAGGAGAGAGACTCGAGAAAGAAAACAAAATAACTTGAAGGAGAGGGAAAAGAGAAAAAAAGAAAGAAGAAAAAAAAGGTGTGAAAAAAAAAAAAGTGATTGTTACGATATATGTAATGATAATTAATATGAATACAACAATAATGAAATTTAATTTTAAAACATTACAATCACAATAATAATAAAATTTAATTTTTCTTTGGAATTAATGTCTTATATTTTTATTATTATCAAATTGCATGTATTTTTTATTTTTTTAACATTTAGTCATAAATAAATTTTAAATTTATGTTCATTTTCTATTTTTAAATATTTATATATTTTTCCTTTCATGTTTTATTTATTAAATTTAATTACTTAATTTATTATAATTAATTTAATAAATATTTAAAAATGAATTTATGTGAGACCCACTAAATAATTATATAAGATCATATAATATAATGAGATTTATCGATAAAGAAAAAAATAAAAAAATATTAAAAATTTTAATACTAAGTGACACTAGCGTTAAAAAAATGTTGTAAAATACTAGCGTTAAAAAAATGTTGTAAAATCCTAATTTGAGATCTATACTTTTAATAAATATTTAAATTTTTTTTTTTAAAGAAAAAAACAATTACTACTATTTGGACTTTGGAGTTTTGGACGTAAGAAAAAAAGCATGACAGTACTGTGCCCAGATTGGTGAGAAGCAAGAAAAAGGCATATCTGAAGCGAAAAAGAGGATCTGCAGAGTGATGGGGATTGCGGCGGCTGTTGGAGTTTTGTCACCGTTTCCGTTCTATTACTGCCTCTGGATTTGGCCACAGTCATGGGTGGACTTGTGTGGGAAAGCCCGAGACCCATCTAAGGTTATGGCTTACGTTGCTCATTTCTTGAAGTTCATTCAGTTCGTTTCTCTCTTCTCTGTTTCTTCTTTTCACTGGCCTCCTCCATTCTACTTCTGGCCCCTCTTTGCCTTTGGCCAATTCCTAAACTTCAGGTCTTCTCTTTAACTCATTCCCCGCTTGTTTTATTTTCTGGGTATGCTGAATCTTATACTGGCCTCTGTCAAGTTGGTTCCTTTGTTGAAAAGGAACACTTTTTTTTTTTTAACTGTGTTGCTTATTGAATAATACTATAAGGAAAGTTTTACTTTTGTGATCTTTGTTGGCTATTAGGAAAATGAGTTTGTTATGTACTTTGAATTAAAGTTGGAAAAATGCTTTTGGGAATATCAATGCATGTTTACAATTCGAAGACATCTAATGAAGAAAGAAAATTTTGTTGCTTTAAGAGTTAAAGTTATAACTTTTGAAGTTCTCCAACTGCAATCCAAACATACACATGGTGATTAATTTCATACTTTTGAAGTTTTGGTAGTCTCCCACTTTGCAATGGTTAGTTTACTTTGTTTGGTGGTGACACAAAGACTTGAGCTTGCTTGCTTCTTGTCGTGACTGTTGCAAGGGAGGCATTTGGAACTGATCCAGCGATGGTAAATGTTTGGTTAGTGTAGTGCATGAGGGATGTTGTGTACTTAATTCTAACCCTGTGTATGTGTATATATATTCAATCAATGATTGTGGTCGGTTACTTGAACTTAACAATGTGAGACATCATTTATATTATTGCTGCGTTTACCTAAACTGAAATGCGCAAATCAGATTATACAGATTTTGTATTAAGCTACGGTCATTATGTTTGTTTATGAAATAAATGCCTCAAGTTTGCTAAGCAAATTGGTACAATGGATTAAGTTCTTAATGTAAGAAGTGGGATAAAAATGGATTGAAGATATATCATGTCGTGGTATGGAGTTGTGAGCTGACTATAGCTTAAAAGCAACAGGAATTAAACAGATTCTGTGGATGAGCTTATCTTAATTGCAGAAGGGATGTTTTCATTGCCAAGCCTCACCAAAGACAGTGGAAAACACAAAAACTTGTGTGATTAGTAATTAAATTTTTTAAAATAAAAGGTCATGTTTTACAAATTGTGTATCCCAATAGTTGACATGATAGTTTTTTTTCGTACAATGGTCATATTGAGGTTAAAACCTATGACCTCATGCAATAATAGTGAGAGGAATGCAATCTATTTTAGGAAACACTTTCTGAATTTTCCAGCCTGTTTCCTCCGTCATTTTTATTTTAAAAAGCTTTTGAATGTGGCCAGATATTCTCATGTGCCTTGCTTTTAATTAGGGTATTATTACTTGACTGTTTTGCTTTGATGTTTGTTAATGCATAATGGTATTATTCGCAAACAACAGGGTTTATCAGCTACTTGGTGAGGCTGGCACATACTACGGTGTACGCTTTGGAAAAACAATTCCCTGGGTAACTGAATTCCCTTTTGGTGTCATCAAAGATCCTCAGTACGTTGGCAGCATTATGAGTCTTCTTGCATGCTTCTCGTGGGTTCCCTTTCAATACATTCTCCTTTGGGTTTTAGGATATGTGTTTATGATGCATGTGGAATCAAAGGAAGATCCATCTACTCGTGCCAAACCACTCAATTGATTGAATTTCGGTAGATTAGAAAGAACTTGGAGGATTTAGCAGCACCTGAGGTGCCAAATTCTTTGTATGTTGCTGTTTCTTTCCTCTGCTCTGGATTGAACATCTCTATTTATATGTTCTGATTCCAGCAAATTATTTCTAATGAACTGCAAACTTGTTTCTGTTTCTCATGACGTGTGTATTTCAAACATGTCAAAGCGATAGCTGATTAATTTAATGAATGCAACGTCCCACCTTTGATAATGATTCACCTTTTTTTGTATGTGGATCAAAGAATATAAGGATTTACCTTTTCTTTGTGGCTTACACTGTTTTTTCAACCCTTATTTTTACAATGTTTTCACTTTCATTCTCGTTTTCTCATTCAGAACATGAACCGAGCCATAAATTTGTAGATATACATTTGTCTTTATTAATTAAAAATAGACAGTTAATATAATCAATTAACCAGAAGTTCAGAACACTTTCCCTTTTCCCTCTTCCACTATACTAAAGCTGGGGACAAATTGAATGTTTGAACCGCGGTTTTTACAGCCTCAACATCAATATCTATCAACTTTCCTGTCTTGGATGATATTATAATGCATTTCTTCTCTTCTGTCTGTGGAACAAACTTGTTTCCCTTCTCTTCAGAGCAAAATAGTGCAATACTGCACGATAAGAGCAACAGTTTTATTATTGAACTGATGATAGTATGTTGCGTGATTCTTTAAAGAAACGTTCCCTGCTCAACTTTATACATTTTTTTTTCCCATTCATAGCTAAATAAAGGCACCCTTAGGAAATCGTTATAATTTAATTGAATGATAAAGTTACCAAGGTTTCTGGCGTGCATTTGCAAGCTGAACAGCAGCTGTATTTGTAGCTATCACTCCAGCTGAGTCAGTAATAAGAGCAGCCAGCTAAAGCATACAACCAAAGAATGAAATCCAATTAATATTGCGTGAAGATTCTAAAGCTCATTGCTTTGTCCCTCAGTTCTGCCTTTTCTCTTCTTTCTGTTTCCCTTTATTTACATCATCTTATTTGATGAGGAGTCTAGGAACTCACTTTTTAACACATTATATCATTGGTTAAAATTTGAGAGTGAGTCCTATTACAACAGTAAAGTTGTGTTTTGATGATTTGTTAGTTATGGGTTCGAATCCGGAAACAATCTCTTTACTAGTTTGGATTAGTTTTTTTTATATTATTGGTTAAAATTTATTAAAAATTAAAAAACACCTAATAAACTCATTAAATAAAAAATAAAATCCACCTAAATTTGTGGTTTTCATTAAATTTTAGTCAATGATAACGTGTGTTAAAATAAAAGTGTTACTAGCATTTCTCTTTGATGATTTATTCATTCAATATTTCACAGTTTAATGTTGACATTTTTTGCATGTAATTTTTCTTTATATGTTTTGTGCTTGCAAAATAACTAGAAGATACTTGAGTACCTGTCCAGGGGTGGTGATGAAGACAACAGAGGAATCTTCTGAAAATATTTCCTCCACATTTTCCCTTTCTTTTTCATGCGGAATGACAAAAAGTGGCGTAACATCCCTGTCACTCAAAATATTGTCCGTAACATTCATACCAAGCAATGATAGAAGACAGGGAAAAAATGATAGAAGATAACTTACTTATTGAACATTATTAAGAATGATATGATACTAGCACTTTACTAGCTGTCATTAAATCTTATACGTTAAGGAACAATAAGTAAAACAAGTTCAAAAGATGGTTCCTCGAGGTAGACTCTTTATGACATTAAGAATACTTTTAGTTTAATACGAGTTTCATTGAGCAACATTGCATACCTTATAGCGTCAGCAATTTCAGCCCACACTTCAATGGGTAGCAAGCTATCAGGATCACCCCTAGACTGCATGGAGGCCTTTGAATCTGATTTTATACCGTGAATTACAACATATTTTCCTTTTTTTGCACCTGTTTTTTCGTATTTTGCCTCCACAACCTCCTTCAGCTTCCTTGAGATTGATACCCTTAGTGGAGGCACTGGTTGTCTTAGAACTTCTCGAAATGGTCTTCCTAGCCAGTCAACCATCTGATGATACCTAGTCCAGCAAACTCATTGCAAAATTTTCAGTTACATGCCCGAAAAGTACATTTCAGTTAAAAAAAAATTACTTTCAAGTCTAACCGAGGGCATAAAATCTACCTAAGTTCAAGATAATTGTGTAATACTCTATACACTTACATATTATATCCTCCATCTGAGAGATTTAGACTATCGGGTACGAATGTATCGGACAGAAGTAATCCGGCTCCTGCGGCATTCACATTTGGATAGATATAGCTAACTCTATCTCGGGCAGTTGTCATAAACAAAAATGCTGCATGGCCAAGGCCTGCCAATTTGGTGCTTAAGACCATGTCATAGTACCTATTCTGTAAGCGCAATGCAGCAATGCATCAGTATTTATACCCATGCCACAGAGCTTCAAATATTTGTGTAAGTTGAGCAACTTAAGAATACTAATGGAGCAAACGAGTTCTTATTGGAGTTCTTTATATAGCAACTACAACCTAAGTTACTTCACCGTTAAAAATATAATTTTTCAAATCAAAATGGGAGTTCTTGTGTAAACAGAGAGATTAAATGAGACTCACTAAAAGTAAGTTAAGAATTCAAGGCAGGTTATCGTGTAAACAGAGAGATTGACAAGAGATTCACTGAAAAAGAGTCACGAACTCAAATTAAATTCTTGCAATAGAGATGCTCTTAGGAAGTAGCAAGCAAAATGCAGGGAAATTGTTAGATTTGGTTTCAACATTGTACAGCCAAGCCCCAGCAGGTGCAAATTTCATTAGAATTCCATCAAGATAGTATGCCACGTCAGGGAAGCCCCTCTAAAGTCTAAATCCTGTAAAATGTCCATAGAATTTTCACAATTGCGTGACAGAAATCAGTAGTCACTGCTTCTGCTGTATGATCAAGTGACGTGTAATTTTATTTACAAATAGTGTTTCATTTCATCCATAATCTAATCTTGAGACGATCATTTTAAACTTCATTTTTTTGCAATATGGATCAACCATCATTAAGGCCCCACGTTAAGCTGTCCCACAGTTCCTTAGATAAAACATCAAAAGTTGTTTGACACAAAATATTTAGAGAATATATATGGTGGCCAACCTTTAGAACTCCAACCATATCAGTATACTCCGCAGGTTCTGGAAACTCATCATCAAGGTCATAAGCATTAGCCCACCTCACATTCTTATTCAACTCATAGGTCTGCTTCCCCCTCTCAGACGCCACCACATCAATCTGAACACCAGGGTACCTATCCTTGATCAGCTGAATAGCTGGAAAGAACAAGAGGTTCTCATAAACTCCACCAGATATCACACAGCAGCATCTCCTCACATCCCCTCTCACTTTCAATGCCAAGGATGCTATC
Organism: Glycine tomentella; assembly: GCA_007407185.1. NCBI lineage: Eukaryota > Viridiplantae > Streptophyta > Magnoliopsida > Fabales > Fabaceae > Glycine > Glycine tomentella. The sequence goes on along the minus strand of PYAF01002035.1, from coordinate 213,600 downwards.
TCCACAGCATATCCAGAAGGGAACTTCAAGAATCCATAAGGGTTGTCAGGGTCATCCGGTGGCCTAGGATCCTCCTCCTGCTTCCCATCTGCAAACAAGGAACCATACTCCATCTCAGGATCCTCCCCATCATCAAAAGGGTCTAACCAAGGGTTCTTCTTCTTTGCATTGCAATTGGCCTCAACGCTATTTCCTCTTCTGCTGGAACAATGGAATGGATAGTCCAATGAACCCAACAGTGAAACATGACCTGAAGGAATGGAAGGTGGGTTTCTGAGGAGAGGTGCGAAAGTTTTCGGACTTGGAACTAAATAATAAGTTGCAGCCATTGAGCTTTTCAATGTTGCTTCTCTTTTCCCTTGCTTGCTTGTACTCAACTTACAAGTTTGTTCTTGGATTAGAAGTTAGAAATCGTCTGAATGTGTGGAAAAGCGCTGGATAAGTGGGTCCCATCTACACCCTTTTTTTCTGTGTACACCTTATTGTTATCATCAATCTTCTTTTTCTTCTTCTCTCAAACGACGACACCAATGGTTGTCGTTTTAAGGTAAACGAAATTACAAAAACGGCGGCAGAGGATGACATAGTCCCATCTCACTCCCAACACAGTGGAATTAAGAGCCCGACAAAAATGTCCTGTTGTCGATAATTTATCTTTCATTCGTGTCACTCCCTGATTGGTGAACCACAAACTTTCCTCTCCCTCTCGCTCACACGCTCCTTTTGATTCGTTGCTTTCACCACCAACTTACCGTCAGAAATTTCCATTCACATCATCCCAACAAAAAGAATTAAATTCTCCACACATTTACTCTCTCACTCTTTTCTTTTCTCCGCAACTTTCTCAGCACTCTACACTCCCATTTCACCTTCCATGACTGAACCACACAAACGTAGCAATCTAATGCTTCAACTTCAACCCTTTTCAGCAAGAGAGAGCTGAGTAGTTCTTAGTAAGAATTAGCTGGAAAAAACACATATTCTCACTCCTTCTAGGGTTTTTTTTTTTTGCATTGAAATTGAAATCCCACTACTCAAAATTCAAAATCCCCGACCTTCTCTCTAGAAAAATAAATAGTTTTTTTTTTTGTGTGTGTGTGTGGGAAGGGTTTAAATTTTGAATTTGGAATTCGGCGTTGACCTGAGCTAAGAGAGAGTTCGAGAAGAAGGTTCTAGAGCGCAGGGTTTGCAATGTCGGGCCCACCCAGAGTTCGATCCATGAACGTAGCCGTTGCCGATGCCGATGCGCGCCCGGTGCTTGTCCCCGCCGGCAACAAGGTCCGACCCTTCGTCGACGGACGGAAGCCGGTGAAGAAATCGTCAACGGAGACGGAGAAGAAGCCGGTGGCGCATCCGCAGCAATGCGTCTCCGTTCCGGCGTTGGCAATTTCGCGGCAGCAGGAGCACCACCAGGCGGTGCTGAAAAGCCTGTCGTCGATGAACGCCTCGTGCTCCTCCGACACGTCGTCGACGGATTCCTCCACTCACAGCAGCGGCGCGTCGTTGAGCGGGAAGGTGGCGCGTCGGGTTAGTGTGGCGTTGAGGAAGAAGCAGGTTGCTCCTAAGACGGAGAAGGTGAGTTGTGACAATGTGGCTGGTTCTGATGATGCTGATATGAGTGATAACTTGGAGGGCAAGAAAAGGTGTGCTTGGGTTACACCAAATACAGGTATCTTTGTTCCTTATTTGTTTGATTTGTTCTTAGTTGTGATATTTATGGTGTTGGTTTTGAGGTGTCAGTGTGAATTTGGAAACAACTGAGATGGATTGGTGTTTGTGTTTACTATGCCATGTTTGCTGTGTTTTCCCCTTTGTATGGGTAGGGAGAGTGAAGACAATGATTGTAGAAAAGCTGCAGTGTAGAAAATGAGAGAATTCAGGATAGGCAAGCAAGCACATTGTTCGTGAGAATTTTTCTGGTGCTTAAGCTTATTAAGCCTCCTAGTCATTTGGCAGTTTAGCGAGTTAACTAGTCATTTGAGTAAGAAACAGTAGAAGTCATTTGAGTAAGAAACAATTTAGAATTTTGTCCCTTGTAAAGCATATATTAGACACCGAGTATGACAGTTTGCATGTCGAGATATAATCTTGATTTTGATAGGTTGAAAGCTTGATATAGTAATAGGTTTTGTTCCATGTCTTTGTGAAATGCATTTTTAGGATGTTTAGAAACAGTGTAAATATCAATTACCAACTATTGTTACAGTATCTGACGCAGACTATGATCTCTTTATTGGTAATGTGCATGTTCTGCACCTTTTATCATGTATCTCTTTCTTTATATAAAGCAAACGATAATTTTATCATTAAAATGTGCTTATTGGACTTCTCATGAATCATGATCTCATCCTACTAAGTTTGGCTCTTACACTGGGAGATTTTTTATTTTATTTTTTAACAAGGGAAAAACTCGTGTTGTTTGCCATCAAAATTTCATACACAATTACAGCCATTATGTAACAGTACACTTCTTTATCTGTAAAACTATAAGTACAGTAGTAAACTCCTGAAAAATTTCATGTTTGCACACAGTTGGCCATGTGAATGATAATGTGTGGCACGGCTAGCCATAGTGATAAAAAGTTAAGGGTTGCAAATTATGAGAATTTGAGGTTGGTGTTGACATGCTGGACAAGGGGTTGCAGTACTTTGCCTTCTTGTATAACTCAGGTTAAGGGTGCTCAACATTTTGTGCAGCTACCTTGCCAGATTCATATCGCATGAAGGAAGCATAGACACTTAAAAGTAGTGGCCATATTCGTGTCTTTCCCTTGAACACTTCAAGGCAACTTCAGATACTTTTAGATCCTAACTGCATTTTTACAATTTTTGTTACATGTTTTTTTATACCAATACAAATGAGAATACCACGCTAAATGATTCACAACATTTTATTATGTCTACAGTAATGTATTCTCACCTTTAAAACATCAATTCTCTCTTTTGATTTAAGATTTGTGTTTTATATTAATATTGACTTGGTATTGTTTTTATGTATTATAACTTTTATCATTTCAAATAATTTTTTAAATATGTCATATCATATCTCCATGTATGTGTCCTGTTGTGATAGTGCTTTCTATTTTCTAGGTGTAGGGAAATCAATCATTTGGCAGATAGTTTAGTACTCTAGTTAACTCAGCTCATGATGCTACCAGATTATCTCCCAAAATTCTGGTCGCCCCCTAATGCATTCTTTCAATGTCTCATCAATTACATGTAATGCAAACTATATAGCACAAACACTCCATTTTGGTGCTATGCTATGTATGCGTGTCGGACGTGTGACTGTTACGGATACGTGTGTGACACATCTGCCACACATCTCTAAGTGTCCAATTTAAAATTATTCTATTCAGTTCAGATTCAGCATGGACACATTATTTTTTTTTTAAAAAAAATAAGGTTGTATCTGTACATATATAGTTTTACCATGAAAAGTTTGTTTAGGAAATTTATTGAAAATGTATATCTTGAATATGAATCATGAGGCTAATATATAGAAAGATCAAATCTAGTGACAATGAAAGGCAAGAAGAAGAGTTAATCTTTGATTATATGACCATGTATGGATGATTGAGATTCTTTTACTTAAAAATAATCTTGACCATCCATTTATGATTGTATGGTCAAAGATTACTTAATACCTTCTCTCATTAACATCATGCTCTCACCTAATATACTACCCATGTGTGTACCATGCTCGTTTCCTACAATTCTTAGGGTTTGGGATATCCCATGTCACGTGATGTTAGTGTCAGTGTTTGTGCTTTATAGCATGTAAGGGTTTTCCTTGCTCTACCTTTATTCCTTTAAAGTTTTGGGATTTAGCCCCTTGTCCATACCACAAAGGCCAGAGGTGGTGGACATGTGTTTAAACTGTTTATTTTGTTGCACTGGAGTAGTTAGTTAATATTGCTCTTTTGTCCTGTCATTTTGGTAGAAGTTGGGTAAATGTAATCTAGTGCCTGTTAGCAACTGTAATTTTCATTCATTCTTCAACTTCGGCCACTGAGGTGAATTTCCACATGTAAAAACTTTCTTTCTATGAAATGGCTAGACATTATCTAGTGCTTTAAAATTTCAGAGTGCATACGTTTGGTTTTCTTAATCGAAATTCCAATATCTGTAACAGCCTAGAATGGGAAGATAAATACAATGTTAATCTTTGGAGTTTGACTTTTTAACAAGGAAAAAAAATGCTACATTAACATTATAATTGCAAATTTATTTATATTCTTTTTTTCTAACTTGGTCTCTTTCATTTAGAGCCATGTTATATTGCTTTTCATGACAAAGAATGGGGAGTTCCTGTTCATGATGACAGGTACGTGGGTTTTTTTTTAGGGCACTGTCTTCTGTTTTGTTTTCAGCTTCTAGGTTGAAACTGTCTCAATGCTGAAATTTGGTTTTTGTGCAGGAAACTGTTTGAGTTGCTCAGCTTCTCTGGAGCCTTGGCTGAACTCACATGGCCTGCTATTCTTAGCAAAAGGCTGTTATTTCGGTACTGATATATTGTTCTGTGAAATATATTTTCTTTGGCATATTACACGCACACATCAGAAAAGGTTGCCCATTAAATAATTGGCTCATTATATTTCCTTCCGTGTGCTTCATTTGGTTTTTTATTGTCTCGGAAGATATTTGGTGTAGAGTATGCACTAGAAATGTTTGGGATTTAGCTTTGGATTGACTATTTTAACGTATTCATGAACACAGGGAAGTCTTTTTGGATTTTGATCCAAGAGCTGTTTCTAGAATGAGTGAGAAAAAGATAGCTGCACCAGGAAGTCCTGCCAACTCATTGCTATCAGAACTCAGGTTGCGATCCATAATTGAAAA
>PYAF01002035.1:176558-208658 GCA_007407185.1 Glycine tomentella | reverse complement strand
ACACAGGGAAGTCTTTTTGGATTTTGATCCAAGAGCTGTTTCTAGAATGAGTGAGAAAAAGATAGCTGCACCAGGAAGTCCTGCCAACTCATTGCTATCAGAACTCAGGTTGCGATCCATAATTGAAAATGCACGTCAGATGTGTAAGGTAAACCACTCTGATATTTTATTTTTCTATTCTTATGTGTAAAACTTGCAAGGGCAATTTAGTTTGTTTGTAATTTTTTTCTGAATCAAAAGGCTCTTGCTGAAGTGAATCAACCCATACACTTAACTTTTCAAACTTTTCTGCTACCTACCTTGGAAAATATTAAGAAAAACAAAAAAAAAAAAACCTGCTTCCTGACCCACACACAGACTAATATTATAAAAAGAAGACTTGGGAAAAGGAAAGAAAAATTCTCAATTCAACTTGTTTTAAGGGATGGTATCATCTTGATTTTTTCTTAGCTTATAACTGTCAAACAGTGAGGGTATTTTGTCTTTTTTATTTTTTTCTCCATTTCAATGCAGGTAATTGAAGAGTTTGGGTCCTTTGACACATTCATTTGGAACTTTGTGAACCATAAGCCTATAGTCAGCCAGTTCAGGTACCCACGTCAGGTACCTGTCAAATCTCCAAAGGCAGAATTCATAAGTAAAGACCTCGTAAGGAGAGGATTCAGGAGTGTCGGTCCAACAGTCATCTATACTTTCATGCAAGTGGCTGGCCTAACAAATGACCATATTATCAGTTGCTTCAGATTCAAGGAGTGTACCTCCAATGCAGTAGCAATGGGCAAAGAGAGCTCCCTCAACTCCAAGGTCAAAGAGAAAGCAAACGAGGAACCAACCGAGGTGGGTCTGTTGCTGGCTGTGAACAAATTGAGCTTCACCTCTAAGTAGTACTATGATGGTTTTGGTTAAAATGGTCATATGGCGGAGCAGGTAGTGGTAAGGGGGGATGAGTAGATTGTGAAGTGTACAAAATCGATACAGGTGTGAATGAAATAGCCTGAAGGCAGTTGTAATTGAAAAGCAAAATGACCTTGGCAATTCTTCAAGTTCTCGTGTATTAAAAAATATATACTAATTAGCCATAGTTGCAACCTGCAATTCGCCTACATTTTCCTTTATTCTATTTTGTAACATGAACAGTAGTACCCTATGATTGGGACCAGACCAGGCCCATTGAGATTTTTTATTCACTTTGGTACTTTGCTTTCTAAGTCTTCGCCGTCTTACCGTCAACTATGTCTGCCAATTCCTACTTGATCAGTGGTCATCAAGGTACAATTTTGGACTTTTTTGAACTAATGGTTGAACACTTCAGTATTGTGGTACCAATTACTTTCTATTCGCTACCTAATTTCATGCAATCTAAGTTAAAATACTATTGTCATGAGAAGTTCAAGACATTTAGCCTAGGCCAAGTGGATTTGTTGACAATAAGCAAAAAATGAATTGTCGAAATGCTATTAGGCTGAGTAACCGCCAATAGTAAATGTGTTGTCTTGTTGGAAAGAAATACTCTGTTTGAGACTTTGTTGCAATCTTGATCACGGATGCGAGGGTGCTAGAAACACTGGATCTTTTTTTTTCAGGTCTAGAAAACACTGAATCTTGAAAGATTAAACTAGCTTTCACTAGGGAGTCTCAAAATCACATTTGAATTCCTTTTAACCCAAAATAATTATTTTCCATATTTTAAAATCCTCAACAGGCTCCGCCTAAAAAATGCGTGGTTTTTGCTTGGTATGTCTTACGGTTAAATTAAGATTTGCGCAACACTGTAGAGAAACTCAAAATTATGTTAGATTGACGAGGATTTGCTTTCAATAAACAAGACGTTCCTAGGTTAAACAAAAATTGTATTTCAATTTACCTTTCATAAAAAATGAACACAATGCGTCATAGGAATTATATCATCAATTGACACGGCTATAAAACTAAATCAATTTTGCAATTTCAAATTCAATTATTAAGAATCACTACTCAAAATATCAATCATTGAATCGAAAACTCTAATCATGCGGACTCCCTTTTTTCATTTTTCCATGTTTTGAGTTACATTCCATCACTTACAATACTTGATCGATGTATAATATAATTTCTGAAATGAAATTCTAAAACTAGAACTAGGAGCCTGAGTCCGTACAATTAAACATTGAGATATAGAGTTGGCTTGCCAGAGAGAGTAGTGAGAGAAGAAAAAGGAGAAATTAAATTGCCGTAGAGATGCACTGTATGAAAGATCTTTCAGAGAATGCGTGCTACAACCTACTATGACATTTAATTTGAGGTATCCTAGATATATTAGCCAAAAAAGACTTGCTAAATCTTTACCATCATGATGATGGCAGATGGGTGGTGCAGAGCTTGATTTTCTGTTGTTTAATCAGCTCAACATGCCATCCTTAGTGGACCTTTATTTCCACTTTAGGGGATCAAATATGTCCCAGCCTTCCATGTTGTATTTACATAGAGAGACCCCTTGCTCTAAAGAATGATCTCTATTTTATGGCATACTTAAACAATTGACACTAAATTAGCAACACTTCACCAAAATTCCATTTAATTATTGTGCAACAATCTTCCTGAGATGGCAGCAACAAGTGCTGCTCTAAAATTAGGATCCGTGGTTAAAGAAGTAGCCATCTTTTCCACCAAAACCTGAGGTACTTTAGGTGAATCTCCTTTAGGCTTTGTGCTCTTGGAATCGTTGCTTCCCTTAGATTTTGTCAAGTCAAGGGTAATAAGCGTTGGAGTTGAAGTGCTGAGAGATGCGGTACAAGGCACTGAACCAAGGGTCACACTACGGCCAGAACCTGATGTTGCTTCCATCTGGGAAGAAAACTGAGGATGATTGTGCTCCCCTTCATAAGTAGCAACCAGAACAGATTGATCATCCACACTTCTTTGCACCTGAATAACCAAGGAAAAAACAAAACCAACTTAGCTTGAGATCCATTTCCCTACTAACATATGAGTAACCTAACCAAACCAGTTCCTAGCTACTAGCACTTGATTGGTTATATATATATTTACCTTCTTTTTGACAGGGCAGCTAGGAGCAAAAGAGCACTTGAAATATGCTCTAGGACAAGGGTTATCTCTGGTCACCTTTTGCCCATATTTCCTCCATTGGTATCCATCTTTCACAATCTGAAACCACATACAATGAAAAATCTGTCAAACACTTACCCCTATATAGTCTATGCTATGTCCAAGAACCAAAGATTGAGTACTGGTAAAGAGACTTACAAGGCTAGTATCAGATGCTTCAGTCCTGACATAAGCTCTTGAAATTTTTGCTTTGATGGTTTCTTCCCTTGGTTTCTTGCAAGATTCTTCATCAGTAGAGCTGCTCTCTGAGTTTCCATTGTTAGTTCCCATCAAATTACTGTTGTTGTTGCTGCTTTCAGACTTTCTTTTCTTTGATGTTGGGCTGACCTCCTTTTCACCATTTTTCCTCATGCATTCCATCAAATGGCTTCTCAAAGTGTTGTAGTTCTCACACACCACTGAGAGCATTTCGGCCAACTTCTTGTTTTCTGCAGTCACCCGCTTCAGTTCCTCCTCCAAGTCACTAGTAGACTGAAATGCCACCAACAATAGCATCCATATATTAGGACCCTTTATCTTCATAAATTTTTAGCCAAAAAACCCATATACTTTTGTTTTCATTTCATGTTTTTATTTTCTTCTTTCACTTTTAATATATATGATAGTCACTTTGTTTTGAATTTAGTTTATACTTTCAAAGATTCGTACAGAAAACAGTTATCTGTTTTGTACAAATCTTTGAAAATAAAAACAGAAAAACAAAAACAAAGTGAAAATTTTGTAATTTAAAAACTGAAACAACATAAGTAAACATGCCCTTGAATTAATTGTTCTACAATCTGATAAATGATAAAGAAGAAGAAGAAGAAACTAATTAATATAACTTGTTGCTCAACTAACCTCTTCTTCCACGTTAAACTTGGGCATTCCCAAAGAGAAAAGCTTGCTTTCTACCTCCTTCTGAAATCAACACACGACAATGAATGAATAACTCCCATATCAAACTATATATGTTCTGAATGAAAGCATTTCCCGTAAGAGCTTCAGGGAATGCTCGCAAGAAGAATGATATAATATTATTCGATCTTTATTTCAATACTTACGGGAACTTCTTCACGAACTCTGCGGGGATTAATGTTGAGATCCAAGGAAGTGTTAATCCATGATGAACAATCCATGGCTTCCAATAAAATTCAAACAAGTAGCAAATTAAAAGCTGTTGCTCAAATCTAAACCAACCAACCCACTTAGTACGTTGCAATTGGAGATAAGACCCGAAAGTTTCAGAAATTCAAAGGGAGATAAGAGCATATATATAGAGGTAGCTGGTAGCGGAGCCAGCACTAGAGGAACTCAAATTGAGCAAGGAAACTCAGTGGAAAGAGACACTTCCCACTTGCTTAATTAAATATCTGGCATGCACGAACATTATATTAACCATGATGCTGTTCCTGTTCTTTTTTTTATTTATTTAGTTGTTGTTTGTTTGTTTCTATTTTTAATACATAGTCATGAGTACTTGAGTTGAGTCTAGAGATAAGATGAACGTGTGGATCCATGTGTTGTTTTTCTAAATCATAATAGGTGGGACAGGAATATGACGACGGTGAATTTCTTGATACAATAAAATCAAATTTCCAAGTCAAATCTCACCTCTTCATCAAATCAATTAATATTAACTTGTGGATTCAACTGGGCCGATGTGTCACCTGAACAAGATTACTACCTTTGCATATACATATGGATGCATTGATTTTAAATTTTCTACAGTGTCTTTTTTTTTTTTTTTTTTATAAAATCGTTGTTTGGGTAATCTCACTCCCAAGAGAAATGAGCAATTTAACAAAATATTTATATGAATAACTTCATTAATTTGTAATAATATGAAAATAAAAACAACTTCTCTGGAGTGGCGAGAAGGCATGTGTTGACCGAAGGCATGTGCCGTCTTCCTTTCTTATCTTCATTCTTTTAAATTACTTTTATAAATACACAACACAGTACAAAAGTATGTAGTGGGGGTGCTCTGTATGTGGCCCCTTCTTTCTTTGTTTTCATGTTAACTATTTCAAACATTTTCCACGTTGCATGTATTCCTATTTTCTAAGAGCAAACTTGAGTTATTTACTTTCTATCTTCTACGCGTAACACACACACACACACACTTTTGCCACAATATATTTGTCGTCATATATAAACACTTTCATTCGGTGCTGGACCTATATTACAGTAAGGGTGTATAAGTGCAGTTTCACGTTCAAAAAAATCATAAGTAAGATTTTACTTTGATTTTAGAAAATTACAAATGAAAACTTGCACAGATTAACTCTTATTAATTATCTACTCTCAATTATTTTTTATCAGCATATTTTTTTATAAACAATGTTAGAATTTTGACCAACATCTACAATTATTATAAAAAAATAATCTTATTTGATATCATTTTTCTTTCGGATGTTTTTAGTAGTAATTATTATAAATCATTATAATATTTTATTTTAACTTCCAGTAACAATTAGTCAATTATATCTTCCAAAATAAGTTACATCCAACTATATACTAATATATAAATAAATTTCAAATTCAGACAGACACATTATCTTTTTTTCACTATTATTAATTATGATTTCTTGGAGAGAAAAAACACTAACCTCTCATGTTAAATTTATGAATTTACTTACTATATTCTCTCTCTTCTTAGTGCAAATGTTAACTACTGAACTTAATTTTCACTTTTGAATTTACTAAAAGAAAGAAAAATAAAAAATAATAATCCTCACAATTAAAAAAATGTAAACTTATAATATTTTTTTATTCTTATTTATAAGACACAATTACTTGATCAAGAAATCAAGTGATTGGATAAAAGTGATTAATGTATTGAAGTAAAGGTTAAATCGTTTGAGTAATATCTAATTTGATTTTAGCATAAACAATTTTTTGTCTGTCTTTATTCATCTAATGCCTTTATTAATTTACCTGTCGAACTCTGAATTAGTCGAATTTATTTATTCTGATGAACCAAAAGATTAAGACAAAAAGTTACCTAATTCAATAAAATTAAGGAAAATGATTAATTTATTTGATAGTAATAAATTTGTTTTAAATTTATAAATATATTGAAAACTACTCATGTTATTAATATTTTTCTCTCTCTTCTTTTTTATGAACTATTCTCTCTTCTAATTAATTGTTTATCAATACAATTAATTATAAATATTTTAATCTAAAAATAATTAATGTGAACTTAGACAATATGAATTAGGTGTTATAAAAAAATAAGTATTTTTAATGTGGATCTTATAATTAGAAATGGAGTAAGTACTATTAATGTTTATAGAGAGTGAATAATTAAAAAGAGTTAACTTGTGTTTGCAAATGTAAGGGTTGTGACACAACATGTCCTATATTGAGAATAGTGGACATGAGTAACAATAGGGGGTTAACAGTAAATAATTTTTAAAGATGTGTCTTGCAAATTACGCAAGTCTTTGATTTTGAGAAGAAAAAAAATAAAAGAAAGAAGAAAATCAATTATCCTATATAAAAAAATTCATAAGATAGATCGAATAAAACAACAGTAAAAAGTCAGAGACGTATAAGAAAGTTTAGAGACCCACTGATGGACCATGACCAAATTAATAATATGAAGCATTCCCTTGGCCATGCCAGACATCTAACTATACCTAGTAGATCTGATCTCTCTTTGTAATGTATTGAGCCAATTAGTCAATCCACTGAATTGAAGCCAGAAAACCAGAAACCAGAATTTTCTTGCGGCTACGTTCATATGGACGATGGACAGGTTTTCTCTCATGTCCACGTCCATTTAATTACAGCACCCAATTATGGACAATTAGTTCTTTGAATTCAAATGTTTGTAGTCTTACTTCTCAACACATGCGCAAGAAAAAAGAAATGAATCGGTTCAACTTCAACCACAAGGTGTTTTTTGATTTGTCTGTATATGTATATGAACAAGGAGAAATTATTAGATGATTTGAAATTATCATAGTTTCAATTAATCTTGTTTTTTTTTCCATAGAAACTGTACTCATTTCATTAATACAAACTGACATGTAATCTTGACGTTTCGGCTAAAGTTTTAATTAATCTTCATACAATAATAATAATAATAATAATAATTATTATTATTATTATTATTATTATTTTATAAATTAAAAAACTAATTATATGTCATAAAGATAAATTCATCAGAACAATAAATACATAATAGTTAGAGATAAACTAATAGTTTTTTGAGTGCTCAACTGCTAGACTGCTTGACCATACGCCTGCCAAAAACGAGTGGGTGTGCCTTTGACTCTTTTTTTGTGGTTTGGTTTCGATCAGAAATAGAGATTTATCTGATTGGTTTAGGCAACTACTAGATGCAGAGAGAGAGACAGAGAGAAGGGGGCCTTTTCGTTTTGAATTCAAGGGGAGAAAGCTAAAAGTACGAAAACAATAGGAAGGAGCAGAAAACGATCACACATTATTTGACTTCAGAAAGACTTTGTAGATTCATGTCAAAATGAAAATGCATTAATTACCATACGTGATAAGCAACTTTTTTTTTAATTCCTCTCATTCTGCCTTGAACTTATAGATTCATATCTGGAATATAATTATATCTCATATAAATAGTGTTAGGAGAAAAATATCTACTTTATATGTAATTACAGTCTTCGGTAAATTATTTTGTAATCACCATTTTCAATAAAAATTATTTTGTACCAACATTAGAAGAAGAAAAATCTCAAATACAAGCACACCTTGGGATATTAAAATTGAGATCCAATAGAATGGTAGATTCGAATTTTATTTAAAAGAGGGGATTATCTAATCCAATAATTCAATCATATACCCGCTGATGTTGGATCTTAATATATATACACCTGACACCTAAGATTAAACATTTTCAAGTGGCTTGAAAGGATAAGGATATCATATAATAGAATTCAGACAAATAACAGTTTCAAAATTAGTTTATGTGGGAAGAAGTACTCACATTAAAAATATTTAAAAATAACTTTAAATTTAAAATTAAAAAAAACAAAAATTACAAATAAATATATTATTTGATGATTTTATATGTTTTTAAAACATTGTACTCATGAACTTGGTATTTGAAATAAAGAAAAAAAGAGAAAAGAGAAAAACAAGAACTTATTTTATTAACATTTTCAAATTTCCTTTTTACCATAATTTTTTTTATAAAAATAGTTGTTTTTTATTTTCTAATTTCTATTTAATTTAACTTCTCTTCTTATAAGGAAAGAGAAACTCAAAATAAACATAATTAAATACTATTTAAAAATTAGTTATACATAGATACCTAGCTAATACAATATCTCAATATATATATATATATAAAGAAAGTTTAATATAAAAAAACTCATTGTTTATATCATTAATTAAAAATTGTAAATACACATCAATATGATTTTTCCATACATAATAATAAATTAAAAATGATGTCTAAAATATTATGTAAACCATCTAGGTATAGTTCAAGGTATACTATACATTATTTACATGGATTATTAGTAAAATTAGGGTGTATCCTGTCAAATTACTTTCAAGTCTCAATATTAGACGAACCTCACAAGTCACACCTTTATCGATAGATAAAATAATATATAAGTGCACTTGCATTTAACATGTGGACATATGATCCCCTCATTAACATAATAAGTAGGATTCAATGCATTCATGATTAATAAATTAATTATTCAATCATGTCCACAAATTTTGACTTAAGACTAACCTTATAGGGATAAAGTTTTCATACGTTCGATCCGAAGGATAAGAATCTATATATTCTCTCAATGAACTCATATCTTAGATTTTAAAATGTTAAGAACGAATATCAATCTTCCAAAAAGTTATGAAACAATTACATTATAAAGGTTATTTATAAACTGTATAAATAAACCATTAGAGTAAATAACTTAACTAAATGTTTATTACTTCCATCTAGACACTTTTTAACTTTAAAATTTGCTTATCTTTTTATAGTATTTTTTCAAATTATCTTTTGTGTTAATTTCTTAAACCAAATAATTTGTTAATTATTTTACAATAAATTCTATAAATAATCTAATCATTTCACATAACAAGGATACAATATTACTAAATTATTTTAACACATTTTTGTAGAAAGTATCATGCATCATTAGTTTTTCTTTGTTGCTGGAAGCAAAGTATTCTCACACCCGAAAGTTATGTGACTAACGCTCAAGGTTTAAAAATCATGAAAATGAATTTTGTCTCTCTCAACAAAATATTCTTCTAGGAAAACAAATCCTTATCAACATGTTTAAGGAACTCAATCATCTATCAACTATATTGAATTTGTTTATTTACATGCATCATTAGTTAAATAAATGTAAAGTAACAAAAATAACATAAAATGTAAAATTAATACTTCATGAAATATTATGTTTAATAAAATAATATTTAACCAAACAATTTATTAAAAAAAAACTAATTTTAAAAAAAGCACCAACTATATCAACTTAGCCTAGCCAACCCTTTGACATGTTAGATTTGCGGATTAAATGAATTGACCTGCCAAGTTCAACCAATTTAACATCCTACGTACCCTCAAATTTGAAAGGTAAAAACATGCTACCTTAGAAAGAATTATAACAATATTTATAAATAATTTTTTAATAAAGAATCACACCAAAAAAAATTGCATCTAAAATCTTTGTGCTAACTTTGTCTTATCATACATTGAGCTAATAGATGTTTGTTTTATTGTTGCAAATGAATTTTTGAGGTAAAAAAAAGTTTGTAAAAGCATCAAGATCCTTCATTTTATAAAATGAATTTTATGTAATATTAAATTTATCTTCTTATACATCGCATTTTGAATGAATATTCAAACATATTTTTATTATTTTTGTTAATCTTATGATTTATCAAAGAAAAAATTCTGATTAATTATAAAATTTGATAAAAAAAAATTAACCAAAAATTATTTTCAAAAAAAGATAAATATGCTCTTAGATTTCGTTTTTCACATTTTTCATTGCTTTAAACCTAAAACAGTGACCGAGTTGAAGAGTAAAATGATCGAGAAAAGTGATGCCATGCATGAGATAAGCATATTCATCTCAATGCCCCACAAACATAGTCACGACGCACGACTTCATGTCGGCTTCTCTTTATCGGTGTCAATTTCTTTGGTACCTTCTATTCTTTACCTTTTCTCTAACTAATTAAGATCCGGTTAAACGCATCTTCCCTGCTGCTATTCTAATTATCTATTTCGCCACCTAAAATTAATTATGGATAATGCCTCAAAGGAATTAAAACTATAAAAGAAAATTATCAGTACACATCATCTTAATGTTCATTACGATCTCACTGTCATTTTTAATAATTTTTATCTATTAGCTTTTTAACCCCAATACTCATAAAAATTAATTAAAATGTCTTAACAATGTAAAAATATACTATATTGTCGTTTATCAAAAAAACATATTTTTATTTAATTATAGATTGTAATACATTATTAATTTTATAATAAGTATTTTAAGAATCATACTTAAATTGATCTGTGATTAATTAATAATATAAATTTTATGTAAATAATATATGAAATTAAACTCATACTTATATACGACCCATTAATTAAATTAATAAGTGAGACCAATTTTATCAAGTGTATAAGTTACCGATGTGGATTCAATTAGTAAATACACTCTTCAAGAATATATATATATATATATATATATATATAAAGATAAATTAAATTATATTGATATAATTTTAACAATTATTCTATTATTTTATAATTTTTAATTAAATGATATGTGTCATATGGTGACTAAATACATGTATATCATTAATAAGTTGTAATCTGATTGTTTAATTTAAATTTATAAAATTTAAAACTAACAAAAATATATCAAATAACTAAAATTGAAATTAACCATATTTAAAAAAATAAAATTATTGCAGGCGAAAAAGGAACAGTAAGAGAGCAAGTTAAAATTAAAATACAGCGTAATAGAATTTGACCTATAAGCATGTGGGCTTTCAACGCAGAACGTCACACGTTCAATATTCACGTGCAGTCGACACCACTTTCAAGTTCCAAGTCTGTAATGTATATAGTGTGTGTGTGTTTCTAACAACATCCGTAAATTATGTTATCCTTTTAAGTTCATATCAAAACAAGTTCATATACGTGTGTAATAATGCACGTGAATTTTTGTGACGAATAGAAATGGGAATTATAAATATTAACTTTATATTATGAAACATGACAACTATAAATATAAATTCTTAGAATATATTTAAAACATTAATATTAAAAAATACATTATTTTTTAAAGCTAATCATGTAACTATTAACTAATTTTTAATTTTGATTATTTATATTATATGATTGTATAGCTTAGATTCGTAGTTTTTATTTATCATAATAAAAAAAATGTGTGCATGTTAGAAATTAATAAAAATAATAAAATAAAAAATGAAATGTGAGATCACTAGATTTTATCCGGATTAATAAAAATAAAATATAAAACAAAAGAGAAAAATACATAGTAATTTTTATCACCCCACATGAACAGATATACTAATTAACAAATTACTTATCACGTATAGCCCGTAATGGCCTAATTAATGGGGGTTTCCTTAAAAAATCTACATGTAAGATGAACTCCAGAATTAGGTATGAATATAATTCCCATCTTGACTTCCGAATAAAATTAGGAAAATTGTTTTCTGAATAAACTCGTGTAGAGAGTAAAAAGAGTGAAAATTGTTTCAACCCGTAAAAGTCGGTCTAGTGCATTTACATTAAATTCAACTATGTCTGATTAATGTCAGGGCTAGGTTGACGAATACTCCAGATCCGAAAAAAAATTCTTGGAATTCAAATTCCTTGCTTCTTATTCTGAGCACGTGTTCGTCTTATTGTCCCTTGATTTTGATTGGTTGGGCAAGTAGCATAAACATTTACGTTTATGAGCCCTCTATTTGTCACAATCCTAATAAGGGCGGCTATAGGTTTTTAATTGTCTCAACTCTCAAGTCATCTTATAAAACAAAATAAAGTGTATATATATATATATATATATGAAATTTGCAAATATATAATTCATATTTTTCAGTTGGAGTATATTAGCCACCAATATTATAAATTTTGGAGGAAAAAAACTCAACTCTCATTTTTGTTTTATCCAATTTAATTTAGGATATTATAATAATTTAGTATTTTAAAAAAACAATAAAACTGATTTCTCTCCCGCCTCCGTTTTTTTATCATCCCTCCTCTCGTATGTATCAACACTGGCAAAGAGGAAAAAAAATAGTATAATATTTTCTCACACAAAAAATTATATAAATTTTATTAAAAATGGTCATAAAAAATTTAAAACAATAAAATTTAAAATGATAAAATGGATAAAATTAGTATCGAATTATTCTTTTTTATCTTATACAATTATTTACATTCATTTTATTAAAAAAAATTATCTTATAAAGACAAGATCTATTTTTTATGAAGAAAAAAATATTTCAAGTAAAAAAATTTACTTTAAGAGGATAATTACTCCATTACATTTCACATAGATCCACAACTGCCTATAACAACATCGTATTTTTCCACTGCACAACCATGAATGATGCCACACTCCACCAACAACTCCATTGAGTAATTTCAAATCTAAAGAAAATGGTTAAAGTTTTCGTAACAAGATGCCAATTTATAATGAATAATTTACACCTTTTAGTAAAATAATAATTTAACACACAAATCA
Source organism: Glycine tomentella (assembly GCA_007407185.1). Lineage (NCBI taxonomy): Eukaryota > Viridiplantae > Streptophyta > Magnoliopsida > Fabales > Fabaceae > Glycine > Glycine tomentella. The sequence continues at coordinate 195,831 of PYAF01002035.1, read as the reverse complement.
ATTGTTGGATAAGACAGTTGATAAATCTAACTTTAGGTGGAAGGTAGGAGATGAAGGCTATATAAGCCTTTGATATCATAAATGATTTGGGAATCAAACTTTCTTGGAAAGATATCCAAGGATCTTTGCTAACTTACAAAATAAGAATGCGAGGATTGGTGAGGTAGGGTTTTGGATTGAAGGGAGATAGGTTTGGAAACTAGAGTGGAGGAGAGAATGGTTTAATCGGGAGGAATCAATTTTGAAAGGTTTATGGAGGGACTCAATAATGTTTGGGGGGGGGGGGGGGGAGTATTGGTGTGGACACAATGTTTCAAGGGAATTTTCTCGACTAATCATGCATATAACCTTTTAAGGATGAGTTTTGGAGTTATAGAGACTTTACATGTTTATGATGAGTTATGGAGATATTAAGTGCCTTCAAATGTTGTTTTTCTGGGGTGGAGGGTCATGCATGACAACTTGCCAACTAGATCAAACTTGAGGAAAAAGAATATTAGGTTTGACAACATGAACTTCTTATGTCCATTATGCCATCACCAAGAAGAAACGTTAGAATACTTGTTTTTCTTATGTTCGATAACGTCAAGAATATGGAGCATGTGTAGGAATTAGCTAGGTGTATAAATGGTTCTACACTATAAACTACTCGAACACTTTCAACAATACTTTTTAGTATTGTGAAAAATGTTATTTTTAATAGCCAAGAGATTGATGCAGAATTTTTATGGGACTCAATCCTGGTACATGTTTAATTATAGATATCATGCAAAACAAAGTTAAAATATCTCTCTTTTTATGATTAGAGTGTTTAAACTTATCTATGAACGATATGGTGAATAGCAAAATTTGTAGGTTTATATTTATTTGTGTAGACAACTATATAAATAATGATAAGGAACAAAATTGATATTACAGTCTTATTTTCATTGTTTCTATTTAGCTATTTGATGTTTTTAAAAACTGGAATTGGGGTTCTAGTTGATCTGATTTATACGGGACTATTACTTATACTTAGCTTAATATAATTATATTTGCCTAAAAAAATGGCTCTTACAATGTTCAATCTTCAGGGTGTTCATTATTCTATCTTCCAAGTTCATATTTTTCTACAAAACATGTCGTATATTAGCAAATAGGAATAAAACTTAGAATTTTTTAATCTGATCATTATTCGTAATGAATTTTATTCTTCTTCTTGGAATTGTTGTTTCAGCTTGTGATGGTGGTGAACTGGTGGGTGGGAAGATGATTTTTTTTGCTCGAGTCTATAGGATTATAGAGCCTTTTCTGTTTCTAGTGACAGAAGATGAAGATAAAAGAATGGGAGCCTTTAGCGGGATACGTGGGAGAATGAGAGTTTTTTTTTTGGTTTTTTTTTGTTAAATTAAACCTTAAATTACTATACTATTCCTAAAATTATGTAATTTAAATAAATGAGGTGGTGATTTTTTAATCTTAATAATTATGGTGTAAGTTGCTAATACATTCTAATTGAAAAAAAGAGTGTGTGTGCATTAGCAATTTCCTATATATAAAATTTATTTTTAATAAAAACTATTGCTCATTTTTTTATACATAAATATTTGATTTTTAAACTTAGTTAAACATATTAATAGCATGAAGCTTTTTACTATAATTTAATTATGAATTACAATATAATTAAAAAATTATTAACTTTCATAATAATTACTATAATATTGATCATATTTAAAATAATTTCCAAAAAATTTAATCATATAAATATATTTACAGTTACAAGTTATTAAAATTAAAAATAACTTTTTTTCATTATCAACGTTCTCATCATATTCTTTTTTCATAAATCATACATATATTAGAAAATACAGGTTTTTTTTAATAATTTTGGATATAATCTATTTGATAAAATATTTTGTATTATATTTTAAAATAAATGGTTGTGAATATGAAATATATTCTGAAGTCCATGAAAAATACATTTTGTGCGAGTGCAATTAAAATTACTTCTAAAAAACATCTTATATGAATCAAATATGAAAAGCAACGAAATATAAAAAGTGTTTCTTTAAATAAAAATTTAAATAGTAATGAAGAAAATGTGCAAAAAAATTTAAACAACAAATATTAGGATTAATGAAAAAAGAGGGAAAGTTGATAAAAAAAATATTAGATAGAAATCAATAAATTGTAATACTAATACATAAGATCTTAAATATACGAAGCTTTAGTATTCAAATAATTTTTATTTTAGGTTGAAAATGTTTATTTATATAATATGGTACATTATTAATATAAAAATTAACAAAATTATGGAATCCAAGACAAATTTGAGTCTATGGCAAGAATAATATTAGCTCTTACTTGACCAAAGTCTAGTTAATTTAAAAAGCGATTGTGCATTATGGACATTTTGTTAAATTGAGATTTTGCAAATTTTTGTTGATAATAATGAAAATATATTGTGAGGAAGCCGCCACCGACCCACTAGTGTCCACCGCGGATGGTTGAGAAATTAGCATAAAATCATGATCGAAATTTTATTGTTGTTATTAGAATCTCAAACCTTATGCCTATGTAACTATCTAAAGAAATAATTTAAAAGAGTTTTGATGGTGAGGTTTAAAGTTCCTCATGTAAATTATTTTCCTTGGTGCTATACAAGGATAAATGATCATCATATACAAGCACCCGAAATATAATAAGAATTGATGAAATCTGGATCAGGGCAAAAGGATAAAGTTTCTCTCCCCTGTAAATATGTTTCTATATGATTTATTTATTTTGATTTCATTTCATTTAAACTTCAATTAGCGGACTAAAATTATATATATATATATATATATATATATATATATATATCCTTTCACATTTACTTTAAAAAACAGACCGATACACTTTAATTTTTCTTTTGTAGTGAAAAAGGTCGAAGTCCATAAAAAAGATAGCATGTCATGCTCATTTTTGTCATGGCGAAGACTTGTCGTTAGCAAGTAGCAAGTCTTCGTTTACTCGTATCGTATAGCTACTCGTATGTCTACTGTCTTGGTTCACGTTATTTCAATCGGACACAAACAATTTTCTCACGTTTTATTCATGTGTAGAATTGGATGGATCCATGTAGATGTTCACTGCAAGTTATTTAAGTTACAAAAGATATATTTAGTAGAGACTGTGGCGGAATTAGGGGGGTTTGGATGGGTCATTGTCTCCCTTTAAAATTTAAAATTTTGAAAATAAATATATATATATATATATTTTAAAAATTAATAAAAAAATAAAAATAAAATGAAAATGAAAGAATAAAAAGAAAAACTATTAAAAAGTGTGAAAGTGGAAAGAAAAAAAAATATAAGAAAAACGTGTAAAAAAAAGAAAAAAATATTATAACAATAAAAAGGAAAGAAAACATAAAAGAGAAAAAAAAATATATAAAAAAGAGGAAAGAAAATATAATAAAAATAAAAAGAGAAAGAGAGATAACAAAAAAAAGAAAAGGAAGATAATAAAATAGAAAAAAAAATAATAAAAAGTGAAAGAATAAAGAGAAAAAAGGAAAAAGAACATTATAAAAGAGAGATCTGAACATATAAATACACTTAGAGTAGAAAAAGAATAAACAAATCTCAAGAGATTAGAAAGAGTCAAAAAAGTTCTGTCATTTGGTACGGGAATCAGCGAAAGATAAAGGTTTCAGTATCCCTTCATTCCTCTTTTTTTTTTTCTCTTTTCTTTTTTCTTCTCCTATTTCTCGTTGTTGTTTTTGTTATTAATATTTTAAAAAAATTGTTATTTACTCAAGGGCTATCAAGAACTTGAAAGTCCATCATTTACCCTCTTATTGATAGAGTGATTAGACTTGTATTCACTCTTTTATTTTCTACAATAATTATTTAAAGATCTTTTCTCAACTAAGAAGATAATTAAGACTAGGCTTCGAAATAGAATCAATGATCAATTTCTTGATGATTCTTTGATTACATATATTGAAAAAGAAATTGTTCTGAGTTTTACCATAGATTCAATTATAGATGATTTTAACAATATAAAAACATGTAGAATAAGAGTCAAGTGAAGTGATCTTAATTTTTAAATTTTTGCTGTATATTAGATTTATATTTTCTTTAAAATACTTTTATTTATAATATAATTTTTTTTATGTTTGTCCCTTCTAAATAAAATTTGTGTATCCGGCACTGAGCGAAACATAGCTAGAGAAAGAATTATAGGTAATAATAAACGTTAATTAGGTGTTTAAAGTGGACAAATGTCCGTCGATTATTACTCTGTTATGAGTGTTGTAGAAAATGTCTTATTGTTCTGTGCATTCTATAGTTTTACCCAAATCATGTATTTGTTAATTAACTAAAATGGGCCAGCTTTACTTTATATATGTTCACAATTCTATACACCCCATATAATTTATCTATACAAACACGTGCAAACTCAACTATGGAGGTGGATTATTTATCAATAAAAAAATTATGAAGGTCGATTAATCTTTAAAATTAATTATTCGCACTCAGAATTTATAATTTTAAAGGATAATTTATAATATATTTCATATAATTATTATGGCAATAAATATTTAGCAAGCTTCATATTTGAAATATGTTAATAAATTGTAACTTACTACCATGTTTTTTTAGAAACACAAGTGAAATTACTATCAAACAAGAGAATTAATTAATACCAGATTATATTAGTTTAATCACTAATTAGTCTTGAGTTTCAGTTCTGATTATTCAACTGTCAAATACTTAAAATAGAGAATTTTATCTCTTATAATAATCTTAATCAAATTTATACCTAAAAAGAAAGTAAGAATATGTTAAATAAAAATAGACATGTTAGAGTGCATTTCTTCTTAATTCATTTAAAATGTCAAAACAATAATATGTTTTAAATTAAACTAAAGAAATACCCACTTAGTTATTTAACTTTAAAATAATCCCACTTTCAAAAACTCAAATTATTTTATTCTATTTTACGTCTCTTAGTCAGTCTACAGTTAATATCATCAAAATCATTAATCAATTAATATAAAGTTATTTTAATTTAGGTCATATTTAACAAAATTAACTGAAAAGTTAGCTAATTTTATTAGTGTTTGATAAAAAAATTAAAATGACAGCAAAATAATAAAATTATGATTTATTTATAAAAAAATTATAAAATTTGATAAATATATTAGGATATAAAGGAAAAAAAATATAAAAAGCTAAAATCTAGTATTTTAAAAAACACTACTTCAATTAATGTTTAAAAATATGCTAAAAACTACTAAAAAAATTGTTCATGGAACACTCAAACAAGTTTTTCAGCTAATAAAAAAAGTTAAACATAATCTTACCAAGTGATCTCTAGTTTGAATTCTAAATAGTTAGTTGCGTTAAATATTTGAAAAGAAAATTTTGATACTTTAATGATCTTAATTTGATAAAAATGTCTCCAATAAAAAATATACATGTTATACAAAAAAAAAATATTCCACAGCGTAATATATTTTATTTTAAGAAAATATAAATTAGAGAGGAGTTATTGTCTATGATATAGAGCTTGAGTTGTTTTTTTTTTTTTTTGGAATAGAAGTGTAATCAGACGGAGGGGACGATCAAGTTGGATGTGTTTGCTTTTGGACAATGGGACTTATGAAGTGGTTACATTTTTTTTTTTGGTCCAGCATCCAAGACTGGCTACACATGAATGAGCCTTATGTGAGAGACTGGTTATATTTACTCTTTTTTTTTTTACTTATTCACTCCCATTTTTAAAGTTTATAGGGAACTGTATTTTTTAGAAAATAAATTGAAAAGGAGAGTGGATAAGCAAAGAAGGGAATGGATATAACAATTTCCCTTATATGAAGTTTGAACTACAAAATAAAAGCCCAAAAAAAGTTAAATGCATAATAAGAAAATAAAAGGAGGTTGTTATTAGTCTCATCGGAATAGCTCTTATCCCTATCAATGTATTGTCAACTTTTTTTATTATGAGAATATCCTTTCCACAAAATTATGATTTTGTTGAATTAAATGCACAATAAAATCATAATTTCGTTGTATAACCAAATTCGTCCCCCTTAACACAATGAAATCGTGATTTCATTGTATATTATACAACGAAATCATAATTTTATTGTATATTTTTTTCGCTTCAGACATAGCTACGGAATCATGACTCAGTTGTTATGTTTTTCGTAACCCTTTGTCATAACAAAATCCCAATTCCGTTGTTTAAGTTTTTTTATCACAATTGAATCAAAAATTCATTGTAATTTGTTTTGGCTACTCTTTATCATAACAGAATCGTTTAAGTTTTTTCCTAAAAAAATGAATAAAAAATAAAATAAATGACAAGATCTCAATTCACATTTTCCTATACCTCGAAAACCTCTACTTTTAAAGTCACCTCTGTTTGAGCCACATCTACCTGGTAACTAGGGTACAAGTGGCTTAGACAGATGTGACTTTAGAGGTAAATTCCATTGTGCATTTTTTTCTATAAAAAAAATAGACAATGAAGCAATGTTCACATAGAGAGAAAAAACTTAAGTATTAAATGAAATTTCATAAAAATGGCTACTACATACTACATATTGAGATACATATCCATAAAATTAATTGGATACACAAGTAACATTTAAAATTATTTTAATCCTTAGAAAGACCTACTACATATTGAGATCCTCTAGCTGATTGAAATTGTATTGAGTTAAAAGCTTGAATGTGTCTCATGTAAGGCTTTTGACATGAACGGGCTTCGAGTGTGCATTATCTTCTCCATTGTGATACAATAGGAGGCAAGAGAAAATTATTTCTTAAATAAAGTTATATTATCATACAAAAGATGAAGTTAATGAATAAATCAATATTAACTTACAAAAGTAAATGATATCTTTAGTAGATAATGTATACCTGCAAAAAGTGATTTCCGTTGACAAATCCAATTGAAATGAGATAGGACGCAACAAGCACGAGACTTCTAAGTGGAAAGAAGGTCCAACTTTTCAACCTAGATAACGGGATCAATACAACATTATATTGACTAGTAATCACATAACCCATGTTGGGAATGGTCATCTACTTCGCTTCGGGTATTAGGTCATGTTCAACATACAAAGAGGTTATTAATTCCAACAGTTTTTCTTCTGAGCCAAATAATTGATCATAGAGAAAGTGTCATGTTTGAAGTTCCCGAATCAAATCTTGTCAAACTAGAAATCAAGACTCCTTTACCTAACATAACAAAGCTGCAATTGTCCTGCAACCACAAATTCCATTCGATGTGACATCTTTAATGTTCATAACATATTGTTACAACTCGTCAAGAAATTCATTCATATAATGATCCATTTTTGTCTTCTTTTTGTCACGACCGACTTTGCGAGCCACAGTTGGAGTTCTCAAACTATCAACCATTGTGTTCATTTCTTCGACACGCTTCCACATTGAAGGTTCACGTTTGATAGATTTTACAAACTTCGATTCAACCTTTGTTTTAACTTTTTCTAGAGTGCGAACACGTTAAACTAGTATCCGAAAATCTATTTAATAATTCATCAACCTCATGTGTCAGGGTTAAGTCCTCCCAAGAGTCACCAATTTCTTATAAACTATGAATGGATAACATCTTCCAATGTACATCAATGGATTTCAAGGGAATGGATCCATCTATACTCATAAATTGTTTAAGTTCACAAGCACATGGTAGAACGTGAGTAACTCTAAGTGTGCAGTCACAAGCAGAACTATCAGTATCTACGATGTCAACCTGTCAGAACTCAAGTAAAATGATGTCATGTACTTTTCTTGATACAAAGCTACATAATTTCTTATATACTGAGGAATTACACCTCTGCTCAACCACATTTATGCTTTTATGAAAAGAAGCCTTAATCGCCATATACTGTAAGACAAACATGTTATTCATTGTATTCCAACAATTACACAAATCTCTCATGCTATCATGAAGCAACCACTTCATTCTCGCATGTGTGCCTTCAACCCTTTTATGTGACAAAATGAAATGTACAAAAATACTTTTAATTTAACAAAATGCAATGTTAAAAAAAATGTCAAGTAATTGATGTACCTATTTGTTGTTGTGTTTCCAAGATGCATCATCTGATCAACCTTGCGTGTACAAACTTCTCCTTAAAAGGCGTCAACCATGTATTTTGGACATAGTCAACAAATACTTTATAATGTGTAGACCGGTTTGTGATGCTTTTCAATCGTTGATTATATAATTCTTCATTCGGAGACTACAACAATAATTTCCAAGCATCCATGATATTTTTCCGCTCTTCAGCCTTATCCATGAGGACTTTGCATTTTGCATTGACATTCTTTGTAATATGGAAGACTCATAACAAGTTGGTCGAAGAAGGAAACACAGTCTCCAATGCATTCATAAAAGCAAGATTCTTATCACTAACAATAACCTGAGACAACATATCATCTTTTACAAACAATCTTTTCACCTTAGTTAAAGTCTATTCAAAATTATTCGGTCTCTTAAAACTTAAATAAGTAAAAGGTAACAACGGAAGTCATGTTTGTTGAAGTGGCACCAACAATTACCAATGACAGAAGATGATATTTGTTTATTTTGTAAGTTATATCACAAATCAATACTGTTAGAAATGAATTCAGGAGTTTGATGGAATTTTGATGTGCCCACAATATAATAACCCAACACTGGCGCGAATGGCGCGAGGTCCCGCGCGGAAGGCGCTAGAGTTCCTAAGGAGGGAACTGAATTTAAACTGTGGCGCGATCAGCGCCAGGGTTGACGCGGTCAGCGCCAGACCCACTGGAAGTTGGCGCCGATGGCACTAGGTTGGCGCTGGGAGCGCCAGACCCTTTGGAAGTTGACGCTTGGAGCGCCAAAGTGGCGCCACAGTTTTGCAGCCCACGCGATTCACGCCAGAGGTGGCGCTAGTGGCTCGAGAAGTGGCCTGGAAAATCCATTTCCTCTGGATTTCCACATGATCAGCACCAGGTGTGGCGTGGGCGGCACTGCAGCCTCTGGAAGCTGGCGCCAAGGGAGCCAAAGTCTCTGGAGTCTCACGCTAGGAGCGTGGGTGTGGCGCTAGGAGCGCCATGGCCACCGCCATATTGGCGCGAATGGCGCTAGGGCTGGGGCGGATCGTGCCAGACCTCTAGCAGGCCACCTATTTAAAGGGATTTTGTGATTTTCAGAGGAAAATCATTGTTCCTCTTCCTCCTTGAGCCAGGCAGCCATTACTGAGTTGTGAGAGCTTCCAACCTTCATCATAAGCCACTAAAACACCTCCTAATCATCAATAAACTTGATTAAAACCTTTTGAAAGCCAAAATTCAGCCTTGGTTGTGAGAATTGTGAGAAAAACCCATTTCCCTGAGGTTTTGAGAGAGTTGAGCTCTAAGGAGATAAAGAAGACAAGAAAAGGCATCAGTGTCAGGAGAAAAGCTTCTCCAGTCTTTCTTGTTAGAATTGAGGTAAGCAATCTCCGTTTTAACCGTTTAATTCATGGAATGGGAACTGGGTGAATAATGACCAGTTAATGATAGGGCTGGAATTAGGCTTAGGTTCAATAGGGAGATGTAGTCAGGAGGTTGTTATGAGTTAAAATGGTATATTAAAAGTGGAATGGTGATGAAGTTTGAGTTTGGCTCTGGAGAGGAGGAAGTGTGTGTGTATAAGAGGTGTTATGGCCTGAATTAGCTTAAGTACCTTTACAAAAGTTATTCATAAGGCCAAGTAATTGGTGGAAATGGGATATATGTATATATATATATGTTTTGGCTGAGTGGAACCAATGTGGGTTCCTGATTATGGTACAGCTCTGAATTAAGTTGTACAGAGTTCTAAAGGAACTCTGAGGCCTTAGTGTAACTGAGGCGGACCCCTGAGGGTCAATGTATGGCCTAGTAGAAGCTGAGTAAGATAAACCTTAAGTTAGAGGACTTTGAATTGGTTATGGATGGAAGGGTGTTTCCTTCCATATAAACGGTTGAATACCGTTTCTGGTGATTTATTTCATGCCTATTGTAGGACGTGAAGTGCATATCGCTGGTAGAGATCACCACGAGACTAGGGGAGCTGATTCTGAGCTACGACCAGGTAAGCTCAGTGTTATTGGGGAATTGTTTCCCCCTGCTTGTGTTTACTACACCCACTTTGGGTGTTTGTTTGATATATATTGTATGCCGATGCTTATGATGATATGATACTGAATGATGTGCATGATGTTGATAAAATGGTCTGATGATTTCTGGCAATTGGATGCTAGATTGACACTGAGATAGGGTATATGCCTATAATGATACACTGAGATAGTATAGAATATATTGATTGTGATAATGATGCATGGCTTGATTGTGTGAGGAATTACTGGCCAGTATGATGTAGAACTATGGACCCTTGGGAATGTACCCACTCAGTGGATGATCTTCCATGGGAAAATCCATAGGCGTCCATGTAAACCCTGAGTAGATGTACCTTGATATAGATGATCCTATTCAGGTATTGGGCGGGAAGTCCTGAGGGAATGTACCCTTAAGCGGATGATCTTCCTCAGGCATAGATAGAGAGAGTCCTGTACCTCTGAGGAAATGATCCTATTCAGGTACTCAGTGAGGAGTCTGAGAGAATGTACCCTCTTATGGATGATCTCTCTCAGACCTTGTGTGTTGTTTGCAGATGTTTGTATTGAGATACCATGTGAACACATATGTTTCTTGTATGATGTAAAGGCTGGTTGTATTATGAGAATTCAAATGATATGATTTTGTTATGCTGTGAAGTGAACCAGGGGGGAGGGAAACCTCTGAGAACCCTGAGTTTACTGGAATGATTATCTAACCCCTGTTTGGGGATTATGTTGCAGGAGCAGAGGCTACGATCACTGAGAGATCCCAAGGCAAGAGGCCTGCTTTGGGATAGTGTGAAGGTCGCCTAGGTTTAGATGATTGAGCTTGTCAGCTCAGATTTTGTTTAATTTGATTGTATTTTGATGCCTAGGGAACATTTGTATAGTTTTGAGAATTATGTACCTTGTAAAGGACAGATAATTCACCATATATGTATAAAAATGTATTTTATCATTAGTTCAGGTTTCCTTAAATGTTTATTTCCATGCTTGCTGCGATACTCTGATATTGTATAATGTTAATATGCCGGGTGCACACGGGGTGTTACACACAACATATCTCTAACGACATCTTCATTATCTAGGCATCTAAACCAGTAAACATATTCGTCGTGTTCTATCATCTTCATTAGATGTTGTATTTCCATTCTTGGTCCCCTTTGTTCATGATGATATCTTTGACGTTCATTGTACATGGTTTTAATGGTGTTGAGATTTGTCTGGTTTTTTTTTTATCTTTGATTGTCAACTAATTTTGACTAGACTTCACCATGTTTTAGGTCAATTGGTTAATCACAATTTTTTCTTCAGTACTTAAACGATCAATATATGAATGACTAAGCATGTTTCTCATCACTTTATGGTTATGGAAACCACATTCTAGATTAACTTTCTATCCTATAGTTTTCACAAACTTTTTTTTTTAATTTAAAATGACACTCACATTTTCTGATTCCAGTGGACTTGCAGACTAACTTGTCTTTGTATTATTTGTACTTCTTTCCCCTTTTTTGGCAACCCAATATAACATACATTTTTTTTACTTACTTCTAATTTATGAATCACAACCACAAACCTGTGTTCATTTCCCACAAGTCGAGTCCAATTTAACAATTCATCGCGCTCTTGAAAAACATAAAAGAATCGAAAAAATTATTCAATAACAAAACACAAGACTTCACAAAATAGAAAAATATAAAAGTCATGAAATAACTAGAATAGTCAGGATAGCTAGGTTGCAGTTGCATTTCAATGTCTCCAGCACTCACATTTTCATCATTATCATTCTCCATATCATTATCACTAGGGTTGACTCCATATAAAAGGTTAGGTTTGTAAAATGTCATCATATTTTTCCATCCATATAGCATTGTAACCTCATCATATATAAATGTATTTCAATCCACTGACCTACAAAAGCAATACAAAAATAAACTGGTTGTTTATAAGAAAAAAATGTTTGCAACATAATTTGCCGCTCGACGAAATTGTGATCCTGTTATGTAATAATTTGTCTAACACAACGGAATCGTGATTCCGATTTGTAGTAATTTGTATAAGAGAATGAAATTGTGATTTCGTTGTGTTAAACAAATTATTACAGAATGAAATTACGATTTTGTTGTATTACATGAGGAGCGAACATGTCACACAATAGAATCTCAATTTTGCTATGTTACAAATGTGTTATACAACGGAATCATGATTCTATGGTATAGCCAAAAATCTTTAAAAAAAAATTGTGATTTTGTTGTGTCTACAAAAATAGAAGAAAAAAAAAAACCTTGGGCAGCAAGTGAAGTGCAGAGAGAAAAAGAGGAAAGAAGGATAGAAAAATGAATTATGAAGAGTGGGGAGGAAAAAAAAAAGTATTTTGGATGAGATAGTGAAGGATAATTTGATAGTTGCTCTTGGCCCGAATTTGGAAGGTTCCCAAACAAAATCGGAAGCAGCTTAAGCCAATAATTGAAAGCCCATTCCATTATTCCCAACCCAAAAAACAAAACCATTTGATCCAACTGTCACACACTCTCTCTCATCATTCTCTCTCAGTGCTCTCGATCTCCATCTGCAACTTCCTTGTCTGACTGGTACATTATTTACACCTTCAATTCATTTTAATTTAATTCAATTCTCCGTTTCAATTTTCTCCGATTAACGAACGCGAATTTGCATTGGTGTTGATCGATCAGATCCTGTGTTCCGGAGAAAGGAAAGGAAAGGAAAGATGTCGGGGCAAACGCAGCGTCTGAACGTGGTCCCCACCGTGACGATGCTGGGAGTGGTGAAGGCCCGATTGGTCGGCGCCACGCGCGGACACGCGCTCCTGAAGAAGAAGAGCGACGCGCTCACGGTGCAGTTCCGCCAGATCCTGAAGAAGATCGTCTCCACAAAAGAATCCATGGGCGACATCATGAAAACGTCGTCGTTCGCGCTTACCGAGGCCAAGTACGTCGCCGGCGACAATATCAAGCACGTCGTCCTGGAGAACGTGAAAGAGGCCTCCCTCCGCGTCCGCTCGCGCCAGGAGAACGTCGCCGGCGTGAAGCTCCCGAAGTTCGACTACACCGCCGACGCCGACGCCACGAAAAATGACCTCACCGGACTCGCACGCGGCGGGCAGCAGGTGCAGCAATGTCGCGCCGCGTACATAAAGGCCATCGAGGTGCTCGTCGAACTTGCGTCCCTTCAAACATCGTTTCTGACTCTGGATGAGGCCATCAAGACCACGAATCGTAGGGTTAACGCTCTGGAAAACGTGGTGAAGCCGCGGCTGGAGAACACGATTAGTTACATCAAGGGGGAGCTGGACGAGCTGGAGAGGGAGGATTTCTTCAGGCTGAAGAAGATTCAGGGGTATAAGAGGAGGGAGATTGAGAGGCAGATGCTGCTGCAGAAAAACTCCAAGCTCGACACTAATCTCCCTTTGCGCAAAGACCTTTCCTACAATTCTGCTCACAACTTGTTGTCTGTGGGTGACAAAGATGAGGATATCATTTTCTGAATGTGCTGCTGCTGCTGATGGGTGAGACTGAGACTTATCTGCTATTGTTTACGTCTCAGTTGAGTGTATCATGAATAAAGGATGATACTGGTTAGTATATGTTTATTTATTTCTTTGTTCATTAAATTCAGACATTCACCTTTTTTAAATATGTGATCTTATGGAAGATGTTTGAAGTTTTTGTGATTAGCCGTAATTTCGTTTCGAATTATATTACATCTCAATAGAGTTATGTGACTTGTGGAAAGAAAGGCATATATTTTTAAGTTACCTTTTGAGAATAGTTATTATTTTAGCTTATCATCACTTATATCTGTATATCAATGACGCCAGATGTTTTTATTTTTGGCTCGGTATGAAGAATGGGTTTATAGATATGCTCTTAGAATAAGAAAGGTTAAGGTTTTGTTTTCAGGGCTTCAGATATTTTGTTAAGTCTTGTCTTGTTTAGTTACATTTCATTTGTTGGATCCTTTTTGCTGGTTTAGTGATACATTTCCGAAAAAATTTGGTGACCACTGGCCAGAGAGACTTACTAAGATAATTTTGTTTAATGCAAGAAAAATGTAATGATCTCCTTTAAAATTAAGTGATAAATTGGTGAAAAATGAAAACTCTCCTTCAATCAATTCTTGTACAGTGGAGTTTATATACACGACCACAATAAAACCCAACTACCTAGTCTAAATGTAACCTAATGAAAACTGAAATAACTAACTTAACTAATGATAGTTAGTTTAGCTATGCTTAATAATCCACTCAAGTAGAGAGGCAGACATATTTTGTTCCCAACTCGGACAGGATTTTGCAGCTGGAAGGGATTTGGTAAGAAGATCTGCCAATGGATGTGGTGTTTTCATGCGAACTAGTTTAAGAAAGCAACATGTTCCCAGATAAAATGGCAATTGATGTCTACTTGTTTAGATCTCTCATGATGTCCATGATTTGATACTCAGTGAATAGCTGATTGGCTGTCATGAAACACTATTTTTCTTTAGGATTGTAATACCAAAGTTGGACAGAAGTTATCTGAGCCACGGCAGCTCACAAGTCACTTCAACAGATGAATGTGGGACTATTGGTTGTTTCTTGGATTTCCACGACACTAGGGATTGGCCTAGGAAGACAGAACCCTATGGTAGATCTCCTTGTGTGTGGGCAATTGCCCCAATTAGCATCAGCCAATGCCGTGAGGTTGAATCCTAACTGAGTTGGAAATAGAAGTCCTTGGCTTGGAGCACTATTCAAGTGGTGGAGGACATGATGGACAGCCTGTAAGTGGGTAGATTACTGGATCTTGGAGCAGACATAAACTCACTAAGTTTATTGACCATGCATGTGATGTCAACTTTGAGGTCATTAAGTACGTTAAACAATCAATCAATCTTCTCTATAAAGATAAATATTCTAATAGATCACCAGCGTCCCATTAAATTGGAGGTTGGGATCTATAGACAACGACACTGGTTTTGGTTTAGCCCCTAGGAAACCTGTATATTCCAGTAGAGAAACGGTGTGCATTGGCATAGAGAAATGCCTTTGGCTAAAGTATTTTAGGTCCCCAAGAGAGCCTTGAGCTTGAACAGATTTTGGAGTAATGCTGAATCTCTGTCAACTTGTCTTTATTTGGGCCAGCCAGGATTGTTTGTCTTTGAAAATTTGAGGTAAGCTAGGAAAACCACCTGTGGATAGCCAGAACCAACAGTGAATAGGAAGTAGTCACTTTTAGATTAGGTGAAACCATTGTTAAGCCAGGTTTGGAGAACTTATGAAACCATTGTCTCAAAGCTTGTCTGAGACCATAATTGGGCTTCTGTAACCTGCAAAATCAGCAGCCTCCCATGATCTTCGTAAGGATAATGTATCCACGAAGCACTAAATGATATTAAGTTGATATGAAAAACGGGTATGTATAAGACTTCATGTAAAATACGAACAGGAGTCAATTGAACTATACCAATAACCAATGGCAGAAATAGGATTTTTAAAACCATTTGGTAGAGTGATACATTTGTTTTGGAAAGCTGTATGAGAGTGAAAATTGTATATATGCATGACAAGAAGCACCAGAGTCTAAACCATTTATGATTATGTGCTGGAAAAGAAAAGATGTTAGTAGGCAGAACAAGACCAGTATTCTGTGGATGTAATACTTGGTTCTCAGAATTTGGCAGAGAAGCTTGAGCCAACTGAGATTGTGGCAAAGCAAGAAGCTGCTCGTCGTGTTCAGGAGTTAACTGCGAGGGCTGGGCAGATGGAAACAAACCATAACTATGATCTGAAAGGTGATTGGTTTTGCTGGTGGATCTGTATTACTTATAACCAGGTGATATCTGTGTAATTTGCAACATTTATCCTCTATGTTTCCAAGGATGCCACACAACGAGTTCAAATAGGTCTATCTTTCTTCGTGCCTTTTGGTTTTTGATCTTGACCTTACGTGGATGAAGAAGAGACAACAAATGCAAGTTGTGATTCTTGCTGAGTCGTTCCAAGCTATCGTACCTTTTCTTGTTGGATCAATGGATCACAACAAATAGTGGGAATCAGTTCCATCATGAGGCTCTGAAATCGAAATTGGGGGATTGATCCATCCAATCCTATAAAGAAGCAAATTTACATACACTATCCAAAATATCTATCAAAGTTTTGACTTCACCACAGGTGCAATTGTGCAATTGACCAAATTCACACCAATTCTTCCCAAATGCCTTTCAGCTTAGTAAAGTATTAGCTATTAAGTAACTGATAAAAAAAATTAACTATTAAGTAACTATTGACTATTAAGCATAGAGTGCCCTCTTCAGTTGAAAACTGCGATGACCGGTTTGCTGCTCAAATCATTCACGAATATCAGGCAACATTGCATTGTAGATGAGGAATACATCACACTAGCTGTGATTGCTTTAGTGATCGAGTTGAGCAACCAAGAACTGACGACTTTGTTGTTGCGATTCCACTAAAAACTATTTTCTGTTTTCATCCTAATAATGATTTGATGGAAATTACCTTTTTTTTCTGTTTCCATACCTATTTTTTTATTAAAAATATTATTATCTTGGTTGTTAGTTTTTAATTTCTTGTTAAGGTGTAAATTTTTAACTGGATGGAGATGGAAGGAGTCAGTTAACTGGCATCAATTCGGACCTGCAGTCTTGGGTTAATTGGGCAAAGACCAATTATCCGTTCATGTGCAAAGATAATATGATTTAATGGTATAGGTTTATAGTTTTTATTTTTCACAATAACAAGATAACTTCTCACTTTATTGCGTCCCTTTTCTCTTAACATAGCTGAAAAGAGTTCTAACTGGGGCCGTTGTAACTTAGGCCTTATTGTTAACCAGTATTTTTTTTAACTCTTTAAGGACAGCAAGCTATTGCCCCAAAAGGATAGATAACCATTTCGCCTCATTATATGGAATGATAATTTCTTAGTATGTGCTTCCTAATTAAGACGTTCCATACATTTTGCCATTTGATTGTGCGTCACCTTACCTATATAAAAAAAGTTTATCAAAAATGAGATATAGTGTGTTTACAACATTGAAATCGTATGCATTAAATAATTCAGAATCAGATTTCTTTGTTTGTTTCAAGAACACTTTAGGTCTCTATTAATTGAAAGTTTTTCAAGGAAAACAAAAAAGAAAGTACTTTGAAAATCACGAGGCAGTAGAACCTGGTTTTTGTTAATTGTATTTCACTCAAGAATTTCGATGCCAAGCCAAATCGCTCATGTGATGTGGTATTTTTAAACCATTGGGCAAGTCCAAGCAAATATGTGGGATAACTAGTATTTACGATGAAGTCAAAAGGTGAGGTAGAGATAACCGATAAGGACAGTGATCAACTGATAACCTTGTCTTTGAAATATGTAGTTAAAAATTTGATTATCAAATCTATGTAGAGATAACTGATAAGGATTAACTGCGTCATAGTCGATATATATATATATATATATATATATATATATATATATATATATATATATTTTTTTTTTTTTCCCTTTCAAAAGTCAAAAACGTGCCCTCAACTTTGTTTATAGGCCACTGTGGTTAAAGATTTTATTTTTATTTTCCTCACAGCAATTCAAGTTTTCTTTAACTCAGAGAGTTCCCAGGCGTCTAAAAAATCTATTATTCCCATGGAATTACGTGGCATCTTCTATTTTTGACTTTGTAATATCAAATATGGAAATGATGTTACGCATTGAACGTAAGTTCACTTAGACCGATGTGAATGCAATGTTTAGGACTTTCCCATATATAAAGGAAATTTATAAACACAAACGAAGTAATCTTCCTACAAGTTTAGTCAAAATTTACTTCCGTTCCGAAAAGCTTTCCCCTTCTTTCATATATAATAATGTGTGGATACTCATACTATACATATGATTTATTTCACGTCGATCATACGTGATTCTCAATATCTCCGTAAGTCCGTATAACAATCATACAACATTCAAATCAGTGATGTTCAGCGTTAATCCATCGAGGTATAATTTTCGAAATGAATTTCTATTTTTGTGAGCCAAACCCTGATGATGTCCTTATAGGGATTTCGACGCTTAAACTCAATATATACATGATATAAATAGTGTAAAAAAATTTAAACAAAGAGATATATATCTTAGACCTTTTTAGCCTATTTATATTGTTAAATTTAAATTGTCATCGAACTAATCCCTCAAATATTTTGTCACTAAATTATCTTTCAAAGACTTGTTATGCCATTAAATTCGTTTCTCGAAAAAATAAGATGTCATTAAATTAATCGCTCAAATATATAAATGTCGTTAATTATATTAATTTTATAAAAAATAAGCAATAATTACAAATTAATTTAATAATAAATTAAATCTTCAAAGGTTTATTTTAATAACTAATTTTTTGAATAAATTAATGTTATATAGTATAACTTTAAAATTTCTAATGAGAATTTTCCACCAATTTCGTCCAAAGAGAGATGAAGAAATAGATGCTCGTGGACTTTTGTATTGGTTGTGCTTGTGGTTCTCATATTTGAAAAGAAGAGATGAGATGAGAGGTGGCTAGCTATTTGTGCATGCATTGCGTATCACGTTGACGTGATTGTCGTTTTCTAATTGAATCAGACCTGCCCAATGCGTTGCCCTGAAAGGGGAGGGAATCTATGGACTGCTAGTGGGAAAATCGCCAAAACCATGCATTCATTTGATAATGTTTGCATTTCTTTTTTTAAAAAAGAAATATGCCAGTTTTTGGTTTGCATGTTTAAAATAGAAAAAATAAGGGATAATTTAGTTTGAGAAAATGTTTTTCTTTCTTCTTACTTTTTTTTTTAAAAAAATTGTATAAAAATGAAAATAAACTATGTTACTTTGGAAATAAACTTTTAAAAATAGAAAAAAATATTTTTTCTAAATAAACATTTGTGTTCATTTATTTAAATTCGTCAATAACAATCACCTGGGTTATATATATATATGTTGATTTTTTATTTAGAATTTGACTTTATCACTTTAATTTCATGTCAATGAAAAAATGAGATAAACATATAAAATAAATAGTTTTTCAAGATTAAGAATTAAAAAGATTAAAAAATAGATTAAATTAACTAACACTTGCAATTTTAGAACTAATTTGAGAGTTTACTGGAAAATTTAATAAA
>PYAF01002035.1:154820-171760 GCA_007407185.1 Glycine tomentella | reverse complement strand
CAACGCCTAAATACAGGGCAGAGAACCCTCAATGCCTGTATTTATCTATTGGCCAACAGATCTATCACAATCACAACATAAATTCATCCAACACAGATGCACACATATCATTATCAGAAACATAGTAGCCAATGTATGCATCATGAATCATGTCCAACACTCCCCCAGAGTGTGGTGTGCAACCAAGTGGGAATTCATCTCCAGAAACACTGAACTTACCTGGTAAGGTCTCAGTCTGCAGTTCCTTCCCAGGTCTGTGGCTCCCGCCACCAACAGTCTCAATCTCACGCCCTAATCAAGGCATATGCTAATATCAAAACCAATCCACAGACATTCAAGTCACAGTACATATCATAACAGAATTCCCCTATCCTAGGGTTTAGTCAAGCTCAGCCCCACACCAGGCTGTCCACAGACCATCCAAGGTCCCTCAAGGCCATAAGCCAAGCCTCTAAGTCATCCAGACTCAATGCATATTCATACATGGCATAGCTTTCCTCAGCCTTAAACTCAATTATCACTAGTACGGACTGAGTTCCACTCAAAGTCTCGTTCAAATAGCCACTCGGGCTCAGCACAACACAATCAAGACTCTAGCCTATCGGAGAACCATCAACAAGTGACTCTACACAAGTCACACAGGCATATACAGAGCCAAGATTCAAAGTCATCAAAATCAAAAACTGAAAGCTAATCATTCATCACTACTATGCCCTGAGCAAGTTTCTCTACAGGACCCTGGGCTAATTCTAGCCCCAGCTCAGTGTGGGTCACAATACTCAGAAAACCCCAAATTCACAGATAACTGAAGAAACTTGAGTTTCTTACCTCAGTGGCGATCAGAAAGGCTGAAGGACAGCTTCCACAAGCTCTGATGTCCATCACTCGCCTTGAATCCTCGCCAAACCACCGCTTCTGAGGTTTTCCTCTGAGATTCCAAATCTCACTCATAAGGGATTTTTAGAAGAAAAGGATGAAGGATTATAGCTTCCTCAGAGTTTCTCTCAAGTTCCTCAGCTAAAAACAAGTGTTTAGGCTAGTATATAAGGTCCCAGAAAGCTTGGAACTGCCATTAATGGAGGTTCAGGTCGTGGGGAAGAAGAAACCATGTCTCTGGGGCCAAAATTTCGTAAAATGACCTTTAAATACAGGGTCTGCCGACCTTCCCGTGCTAATCACGCCATATATGGCGCTATTCGCGCCAAATAAGCGCAACAAAAAGCTTCTTGGGCATCTATGGCGTTAATCACGCCAACTGGCCGCGTCTGTGGCGCTAATCGGGCCAAACTGACGCTATTCGCGCCATAAGGCCGTAAGAAATGGTGTTCTGGTGCAATTTCACACTACTGGCACCATATCCCACGCTACTGGCGCCGCATCCCACGCTAACCACGTCGTTCCCACGCTATCAGCGCCATGCTACAGTACAGCTACAGTAAAATATTATTATTTTATTTATTTAAATTTTTATTTTTTAACCAAGGTTATTATATCGAAATTTTAAGATATACAGTGAACTAAATGGTAAGAGTAAATCTACACTTTATATATGTGTTATACTAATAATTTTGCATTAGATTACCGTGTTGGAATAACTTATATTTATAGAAAGTCGAAACTTGAATATAAATATTAAGCTTAATGTTTATATTAATAGTATGATAGTTTATTGATTTCATAGTGTTTGCAGTTGCACTCATACTTCGTCTTTGATGATTTGACAAGATATCAGCAAACCATGATGCTAAGAGAGGAATTGTGGCAGTATGATTTATTATGTTAATAGATATTGTTTTTAGTATAAAAAGTTAATATATGTTATAAACATATCAAATATTAATATAATATTACTAGTATGGATACATGATTAGTTTTTATCCAAAATACTCGAACATTTTCTTAAATTGATTAATGAATGATAGTAATTTTTTTTTTATCACTATACTTATTTGTTAGGACAACATTTTCAAGGGTCAAGTCAATAATATTTTATCTTTCAATTTATCATTAACCCTACTAACTTTATGTAAACAAATGACCATTATTCCAATCCAACCACGGATCTAATACTCTGTTTGGTTAAGGGAAAAAAAAGGAAAGAAAAATGAATGAAATATAGGAGAGAGAATACAGACAAATAAGATACATTGTTTTTTCGAGATAAGAAATATAGATTGCTTAGGTGAATAGATGTTGAAATCATATACTTGTTATTTTAATATTTATTATTTAAGTGGATAAAATTAAAATCATATATTTGAAATGAGAATAAAAAATATTAAAATTTATCTTCATTTATTTGATTATATATGTTAAAAAATAAAATAGAATATTTTTACAGACAATTTTACCATTTAACAGCTACATTTTTGCCACAGAATAAACAAAACAAAACATATAATTTAGATATAATGCTCATATGATATAAAGTTTTTGACATTCATTTAATTTATAGATTGTTAATTCAGAAGCAAGAGGCGCCACCCTATCTCCCTCTTTAAATGGCACCAAGTTGGGTTACTTTTTTGATTAAATAAATAAAACGCCATCCTATCTTCAGGTTGATTTATTTAAGAATAGTAACACTAAACATAGAGTTCAAAAGTAAGATCATATATAATGTAGGATGGGCATGCCAATTTGGCAACACCCAAACTACCCAAGGAACAAATTAAAATAAGATAAATTTAATAAATAATAAGACACAATCATAGAAAAAAAAATTAATGAAGAGAGAAATTATCCTTAAACAAATTAAGATATGAATATAATTAATTTTGCTGACTAGTTTGTTCTATTTTTACATATTACTTAGTAAATTAAATATAAATAAAACTAATATTATATTCATAGATTTTTATATAACAATAAATATCATTTAATTGATTGATAATGTATATTATTTTTTACGCTAACAATATCATTTAAATATGAGTATGAAAATAAGTACAAACGTTAATAATTCACATTTTTAATTGGAAAGAGGGTAGACCGTCTAATTCTTATTAGAAAGTCTTGAATTTTATATATAAGATAATAATAAAATTGAGTAGTTATAAAATTAACAAGTAAGTTTTAAAACTTTTAAAGAATTAATATTTTAAACCAACAATGGTTTACATAAATAATAATAATTTGTGTCTTGAATCAAGTGATTTAAATCAAGTAATTTAGGATGAGAAGAAAAATTTGTATGAATGTGATGATAATTTTTTATTTATAAAATTTAAATGAACACCTCATTATCATTATTTATTATTTATTATTTATTATTATATATAAAAGAAAATAATACAAATTGGAGTGGGTTACAACAAAACCTAACGGCGGTCACTAGGAACTTGGGAACCAATTGGCTTATATTATATCCCCAAGTTGATCCAATTTCTCCATTTTTGGCTTCCCCTATTATTAATTCACTAAATAGTCAGCAACAGAACAGTAACCACATCTCTCTTTCTCACCTTCCCTTCTTCACTTTCTTAAACCTCTTCTCCACATCTTTCTAGACACACACACCCCAACCCAAACAAATTATTCCCTTCTTCTTTTTTTTAAACGTTACACCGCATTGCTTCCTCATCTTGAACTGAACACCCTTATCCTCTTCCAAATTCCGCTGCTACCTTTTCCTTATATACATAAGAAACCATCTCTATCCACTCATTCCCATCACGCACCAATTCCGCATCCTGTTCCTACCATTCCACTGGGTATTCTTTTTTATTTTGCATCTTCTTCATCATACATGCATGATGAAGATTTTCAACCCCTCTGAATGCTTTCTTCGGAACGTGGTATGTCCCTCGGACACCATCTTCCTGAAAAGCATCAATCTTTCCCATCTGGGTGTTTCCCATCTCTACCAATTCAGAATGTCCATTCTCTCCTGGCCCAATTAGCAGCTACACTACACCCCTATACAACACTATACTTCTTCTCCTATGGATCCACAAAACCAACACACCCCTAACCCGAGAAGCATAATCTTCAACAAGTACGAGATGGGGCGGGTCCTGGGGCAAGGAAACTTCGCCAAAGTCTACCACGGCCGAAACCTCAACACCAACGAGAGCGTCGCCATCAAAGTCATCAAGAAAGAGAAGCTCAAGAAAGAGCGACTCGTGAAGCAGATCAAGCGCGAGGTGTCGGTGATGAGACTCGTGCGCCATCCCCACATCGTTGAACTCAAGGAAGTCATGGCCACAAAGGGAAAAATCTTCCTCGTCATGGAATACGTTAAAGGCGGTGAACTCTTCGCCAAAGTCAACAAAGGAAAACTCACCGAAGATCTCGCCAGAAAGTACTTCCAACAACTCATCAGCGCTGTCGACTTCTGTCACAGCCGCGGCGTCACCCACCGCGACCTCAAGCCCGAGAATCTCCTCTTAGACCAAAACGAAGACCTCAAAGTCTCTGACTTCGGACTCTCCGCGCTGCCGGAGCAGCGCCGCGCCGACGGCATGCTCGTAACCCCGTGTGGGACCCCTGCTTACGTGGCACCCGAGGTCTTAAAGAAAAAAGGTTACGACGGTTCAAAGGCCGATATATGGTCCTGTGGGGTAATCCTCTTCGCTTTGCTTTGTGGCTATTTACCCTTCCAAGGCGAGAACGTTATGAGAATTTACCGAAAGGCTTTCAGAGCTGAATATGAATTCCCAGAATGGATTTCTCCGCAGGCCAAGAATCTTATTTCGAATCTCCTCGTTGCTGATCCTGGGAAGAGGTATTCCATTCCTGATATAATGAGGGATCCTTGGTTTCAAGTTGGGTTCATGAGGCCGATTGCGTTTTCTATTAAGGAGTCTTACGTTGAAGACAACATTGATTTCGACGATGTGGGGAACAACCAGGAGGAGGAGGAGGAAGTTACAATGGGGAAACCTGCCAGGCCGTTTTACAACGCGTTCGAGATAATATCGTCCTTGTCGCACGGGTTTGATCTTAGGAGTTTGTTTGAGACGAGGAAGCGGTCGCCGTCGATGTTCATATGCAAGTTTTCGGCTTCGGCGGTGTTGGCGAAGGTGGAGGCGGTGGCGAAGAAGCTGAACTTTAGGGTGACGGGGAAGAAGGAGTTTGTGGTGAGGATGCAGGGGGCGGAGGAGGGGAGGAAGGGGAAGCTGGCGATGACGGTGGAGGTTTTCGAGGTGGCGCCGGAGGTGGCGGTGGCGGAGTTTACTAAGTCTGCCGGAGATACGTTGGAGTATGTTAAGTTCTGTGAGGAGCAAGTGAGGCCTTCCCTCAAAGACATTGTTTGGAGCTGGCAGGGTGATTGATACTGATAATAACTCCAACAGTAGTTACTAGTCATTCATTATTTCTGTGTCTTTTTTTTATTTTTATTTTTATAGTACTAGTACTTTCTATGATCCATCATGGTCTTGGTTTAGTTTAGTTTGTCTTTGAGTTGAGTAATTTGATTTCATACATACTATGTAAATTTGGAATGTGGAGTTTGTGACGGTGTTTGATTTGAATGTACTACAGTAGTATATACTAGCAAAGTTAATCCTGCAAATCGTGGAAAAGTGAAAACATTGTTGTTCACTTTACCGCACTAGTTTTGGTTCTTTTTAGAGTTTCTGTTGGCTGGCTCCAATTAACAGAATATGATTGATGTTCACCAAAACAAAAAATGATTGAATGAGGTGATGACGGATTGAGGGGTTTGGTTTGATCGTAGTTGGTGGTTAATTGGGTCCCTCGTGTAGTGTTATTAAAAGTTTGATGGGTATTTTGGGAGAAATTTTGAAAGGCTAACTGTGTTAGCGGAAACAAGATGTTTTGAGATTTAAAAGGCAAACTAAGTTATTTAACAGCCAGAAAAAGTGGAAATCATGAATAATCATATCGTAACACCAACTTTAAAAAATAAGTACAAATCGTTTACACAAATCAATCATCTAAATCAGTTTTAAAAACAAACTAAGCTTGCTTCAGTGCTTCTCGGTGCTCCAAATCAGTTTTACATGTTTGTTGTTTCCTTACATATGCATTAGTTTTCAATTTCAATTTAATCACGATAGTCATCAACTCATCATGAATTTGAAAAATATAATTTACACATGCTTCAGTTATCTTCTCCAGAGATACTCATTTATCAAACTAGAGCAAATTATTTGATGTTTTTGAAGGTTGATGTGATAAAAGAACAACCAACGCAATTTACATTGCCATAATTTAAGATGTTTAACTACTCTCTTTGTTGGAGACAAACTCATTTGATCAAATTAAAGCAAATTGTTTTAAAAGTAAAATGTTATTTAAAGCAAGTTGTGAACCTTATTTTTTTTAGCAGTAAAAAAAGGATCCATGATCTTTTGCAGATAGAGGGCATTAACGTTTCCAGCATGGAAGATCTTACTTGGGTAGATGATTTGCCCTTATTTTTGGAAATTAATTGTGATTTTCACCTTTTTGGCTATTAAATCGATTAGTTTGTTTCTTAAATCTGATAACATTTGATTTCAGCCAAACACAGGGTACGTTGGAGGGCGTAAGACACATTTTCTTATCATGGCATGCCATCTAAATTAGATATAAGTACCTAACTATTAAAAATTAATATTTAGTTTGATTATTAAATTTTTGTTCAAGTTCGTTTATCTAACAATAAGATTATTAATTTATAGTTAGAATTAATTACTTATATAAATTAAATTTAAATTTTATAAACTTCATTTAGTGTATTTATTTAAATATTGTAATTTTGTATGTAGCCATTTCATATATTAATCATTTACTTAATGTTAATTTCAAGATTCATATTTTGAGCAAATGATTACAATGTTTAAAAAATATATTTATAATTTATGAATACTTTATTTGTCAACATAAAATTATTTTTTAAATATTAAATTAATAAAAATAGAAATTTAATTGAAGAAAAATTGTAAAAAAAAAGTTCAAGCCATCAATAAATAAATTAATGATCAAGTTTTAAGTTTTGGAAATTTTAATTAAATTAAATTAAATTCAAATTTGAAATTTGGCTTAATTAATTATGTCAACTTTAAATACTAATTAATTACTTTAGTAGAATCATGGACACCCCTATTATGTATACCTAATTAGGGGTTTTGTTGAAATTTGTGTGGCACCATTTTTTTGTCAAATACCTTGATTGAGGATTTGAAGGTGTAAATTATGACCTTCGGCTCATAATCATAAATTCATAATCTACTTACGTCAAAGGGCATGGACCAAAAAGTTTGGAAAAGGGTAAATTGCAAGACAGGCAGGCAAGGCTTGGATTTTCTACGGTTTAATCATTGTTAATTATTATTATAGTATTTAGGTTGTGCCCTTTTTGCAGTTCTGTCCCCCTGGTGTACAAGTTTTAACCTAAAACAAACAAAAAAAGTAAACCAATGGGTAAACTGCCGTTGCTGTCTATGTTATCCATCTTCCGTGGTGCCACTTGAACATCTCGAAAGGACATTGAATGTAGAAAAATATTTAATAAATATCTCATATATTATTTTACATTTTAAAAAATATAAATATAATAAATTTATGATATGATAAAAAGAGAAAGAGAGAGAAAAAAATATTAATAAAATATTTAAATAATTAGTGATTTATATATTATTATTTTTAATTTTTCCATTTTTAATTTTTTTTTCTTCAATAAAATGGATATTAGGAGGTACCAATGGAGGATACATTAGGAGGTGTCTATTTTGAGAAAAGCCTGGAGGGGGAATGGTGTTTGTACCCAGTAAACAAAAAAACACTAAACAAGTACCAAGGGTGGTTGTCTATATCATGATTTATGGGACCTCCACAACATAGAACGTACCATCAGCTGACTCGGATCATACTCAGTTTTGTCAAAATGAGGCTCCAAATGCCTTCAAACAGTGGATATTTCAACAGCTCATTCATATCTTTTTCGAGCTCAACTTGTCAAGTTGCCTAAAATAGACATTAAAATATATTATGATGCATTTTTTCCACGACAGTAGCCTCTCACCTAAATACATAATTAATCCCTTCGTGAGTGAACTATATTATCGATAAACTCAATTCAGGTGAATGCATGTTATGCTTAAGTTGAAAAAGTTATTCCCTAATAAAAAACTCAGAAAGTTATCTAAAATTCAAGATAATTATGTTAATTATTACTTAATTACACATAACTTTTATCTCTATATATATTTTTTGTTCATCTTCTTATTCTTCACTATTAGTTGTACACAATTTTATATTTGAGTTACAAATTATGTCAATTAATTAACTGCGTTATTTACAAAATAAGAACTTCCATCTGTGTGGTACTCTCACAAGAGGCAGGTTACTTAAGTGGGGACGCATAGCTCACTTATTATCCAGTCAAACTAATTTTTCTCTCCCCAGCTTGATGTTTTGACACATTATATTATGCCTTCCTTTGTATAAAATTCATCGACTGAGAAATATTTTTAATAATGAATTCGATTATTCTAAAAAGTTGGGTTGTATTGTTTGAATTAGATTATTACAATGAGAGGAAAGGGTATAATGAAATAGTTGTTGCTTAAAAAATATAACAAATTATAAGACAGAAGTCTATATATATCTTGAGGTTTCTGTCAAAGGCAAAAGCACATATATTATAATAATGTATGATTGTAGTAACTACTAAGTCAAATGAATGAATTTCTTTGGGCAAGAGAAATATAAAGAAAATAAAGAGCACCCGATTCGGAAATTCGATCGGTTGACAATCCCACTCGCCAATAAGTTATAAATTATAATGCTATATGAATGTAATAATTATTCAATCGAATAAATGAATTTCTTTGGGGAAGAGAATACAAAGAAAAGAACTTCCAATTTGGAAATTTTAATCAGTGATCCCCACACGCCAATCATATTGCTTAATGGTTGATTCTGGTCTTGCCAATGCGTAGTCCTTCAAGCTAATCGTGATCATTATGTATTGCTTGTCTTGGATGCTTCCAAAGTTGAAGATTAAAAAAACGAAGACATTCAAAACAGTTATGTGAGGATTAAAATGTGAATTTTACTCCTTTCTTGCACTTAAGATCTTAAAAAACAAATTGGTTAAGTCAAACCGCGGTATGGGTCAGAAAAGTGTATATCAAAATCGAAGGGAGAGGGAATAGTTTTTTTTAAAAAAATTGAGGCAACCTAATTAAGCCCAACTAAAAGATAACGATGAGAAAGAAATTGAGCAAGCCTAACGAAAATAAAATGAATGTAACAAAAAAAAAATGAAGAGTAGCATCAAAATACGAACATATTGACTTGGGCACTAGACAATCTAAACTTCGCCATAACATCTGTGGGGCGATATATTGGCTTCACAATAAATATGACTCCATCATTAATTGCAAAAACTACACCCTTATCTCTAAAGGCTGTTATATATTCGGGACTAAAAAATAGCACTTATTAGACTTGAAACACCCTTGTCTAAGAACTATATATAATGGCCTGAATTCGAAGGAAATCTGATTCAACAATAATGTTATAAAAACCGGTCGGCAAGCAAGATGAATTCCATGGAGGATTCCTAGAATTCAACATTAAGAATCGTGTATTCCTCCAATTAAGTACGAAAAGTAAGTCAAAACTAACTAATACTTCTACTTTTTAAAATTTAATATATATTAAGCAATATATAACAAAATAACATAATATTCATTTCATAACATTAAAATAAAAGTTAAACGTTACTTATAAGTATGTATTAAACCAATACAAAGCTTTTTGTCTTAAGATATTATACGTATTAGGATTAGAATCTTATATACTAAAACTAACTATTATCTTTTCTTTCTTTTCTTACGTACTTTGTTTCATTTTTTTTTTTATTTCTTTAATATACAGAAGGTTTACATATAGTTTGCTATTACTCAAAGTTTCTCTTTCTCTTGCCTGAACCCAGAATTAGTCTCACATTGTTTTACTTTAAAGTTATTAATAAAAAGTTTTACTCAAAGAAGCCTCTGCAGATTCCACGTCGTTAAAAATGGATTATGTGCTGGCTTTCAGCAATGAGCACCATCGTTAAAATAGATTGTGTGCTACCTTTTAGCACTGTTTTTAAGGGAGGCATTTGACACGCATTAGTGGTATATATATTAAGTGTGTTATACACTAACTTTTGAAACCAAGTGTGTTATACACTTATACTGCAGCTATCTATCTCAGATTTAAAGGTTTAGTCCATTAGTTTGACAACTGATCGAGTCCTGTATATATTGGTAATAAAAGTGCACTTCTCATAGTATAAAGAAAACGACAAAGATAAACATGTGATGAGTATACTCGATGCCAAATGATCTATCATAGAATGATTTTTAACTAGTTTTACAGGTTTAAGACCAGTTCTATATAATAGGACGATTTTATATATGGTCTATTATATCAATAAGTCGTGACTTTTATTGATGATTATTTTTATTCAGTAGTTGACATGCGATATGTTAATTAACTTAGTGACAAAGCCGTGCTATGATATAGGAATATCATCATGATTTTTTAATACCTGTAAAATATTTTTATTTTTTTTGTTAACATGTTTCGATCGATTGATACATACTGTAATTTTGTCTAACATATTCTGCATGTATGGTTATTGATTGTTTCCGTAATTTTTTTTTTACCAATTAATTGATTTTTCTTATTAGTTAATTTCTTAGATTATTAATTGATTTTACCTTGATATTTATAACCGTAATGAATAAATCTGTCAAATAATCACTGAGATAAAACACTCATCGATTACTTAATCTAGGAAATTTCTTACTTTAATTTGACAAAATCTAGAAAGTTAAAATTTAAAAAATAAAAAAGTAATAATGGAGGAAAGAAATTAAAAAAGAGTTAATACGTAATACTACTATTAATTATTAACTGATATATTTAACAAAATATATTTAATTAATATAATAAATAATAGGTTATAACTTATGAATTTCATATATTTAGATACATATGTAAGACAATCTCTGCCGTATTCGCGTACGTCAAATATGTAGCTTGTTGTATTATTACGATCTCATACTCGCCGTGCTGGAAACAAAACTATGTGATGTGAAATTTAAAGGTATAAAGTAGAAACAACCTAGAATCATCATGCATAAAAAATAATTGATACTTTTTCAAACTAATGGAATTGCATTCTTCTTTGCCTTTTCTCATTAATTTGTTAACTGGATGTTGCTGTTCGGTCCAAGATGTTGACACTGCTTGGAATTAACTTGCAATCTTTTAGGGACGATGGAATGAATTGAATGGTAGGTGGATTAGTTGAACAAACAAAAATTTGCCACATAGCTTGGGGATCTTCTGCATCCGTTGTGTGATAGGTAACTTGAAGGAGTTCTCCAGATAAATTGGGAGTAACGTATTGGATAATGGAGACTAGAAGTGTCCATGTGTCCCTATCTGTTTTGGCTGTTATTTGCCCTTATCATGAAAATATTGCTTCCTGACATTCCATTCGACTCGGAGGGAAAATTGGAAATTGTCATTTTCTTAAATTAGGATAGTTTTCTTTTAGTAGTACATAATTATATATAAAATTTGAACTCAAACATTTATTTATTAAGATTTTTATTGATAAATATTAATTTTTTAATTTTTTTAAAAAATATTAGTTAGTAGATTCAAATTTATAATTTCTTTTTTTTTTCCTTTTCCTTTCACTCTTAAACCCTCTTCTTTCACCCTCAAACATGCATTTATTAATATTTTAAGTTATAAACATTAGAAAAAATAAAAGAGTATTTTAATATTTTATTTTTTCACTCACTTACAAATTGCTTTATCTAGACTCACATATTTAGTGAACATAAATATAATTTAATAAGAATTAGTATACAAAGAACAAAGCGATATGTTGTTAACATTTATCTCTCCCCTTTACATTGACAAAGTATTTGATAATATGTAATAAATAAGCTCTTACTATATGACAGCTCCAGAATGATAGTAGCTTGGTAGTTTTAATTAAAACTTACTAATAATAACAAAGTTTGTCAACATATTTTACACTGATATTCAATTATAAAATTTTATGTATGATAAGATTTTTTAATAGTAATTACTTCAAAAGACATATATGATATAATTTGTATTTAGTTAAAAAAATATAAAAATCTTAGGAGCAAATGTATTTCTGTCTTTAACCAAAAATAGAATAATCTAAATCATCCAATCTTTACAATAAGATTGTACTATGAAAATTAAATTAATAGAAATTTGTGGAGCCCTGTTTTTCACAAGAACACTGAAACCAATAATGCTATTACACAGCTAGTTCATCACTTGGATTTGGGCTCGCTAAATATGCATGCAGGATTGCTTTTGGGCCACCTGATGGACCTGCCAGCTTCCCGCATTGCATTCTAGCCAATTACTTGACGCATAGTGTATTCGCTTTGGTGCATTAAATAATTACTTGCAATGTAGTTAGAAGAAAAAAAACAAAGCATTCCATTTGTTCTTTGTTGAGAAGGGCCATAGACTCTAAAAATTAGATTAAACTAGATACAGGCTCGTTAATTAACGTTTGAATATGACTTCTTTTTCAATTTAAGGTATGAGTTAACTCTTTTTTTTTAAGACATGAGTTAACTTATTTATTTGATATAGATTTTTTTAATATATATATATATATAACGTATCATATTAGAATAAAAATGATTAATCTCAATTGTTAGATTAAAATAAAAGATCAAAATTAAAATATTTTAAATTAAAATTAAAATTTCATATAACCATAAAATCTCCACAAGATTTATCAAATAGAAAATCAAATATCTTAAAGATTATATATATAATATATATATATATATAATTTCAGATATATTTTAAAAGTTTATTTTATAGTGAGAACTTTTAAATAAATTAAAAAAAATTCTAAGTAAATTAATAAGTTTAAACTTATATATAAGTTAATGAAGTCAAGATTTTAAATATATAATATTAAAAAATTACACAAAAAATTTACTTAAATAAATTGACTTGTAATGTAAGTTTTTTTAATTATATAAAAGTTGATATTATTATTTGATAGGATTTTCGAGGCAATTTTGATTTAATTTATTTTGTAAACAAGCATAATCGAATTTATTTCGAGACAGTTGATGTGATTTTTGACATTTCAATGGAAGTTATCAATTGTAACTATTACGGCTTTTAGCCTGCTAATGTCATAATCTGCTTCAGGAACCTATTTCCAAACACTCTAGTAAACTTTTAAGTAATTATTTGACTCGTGACATGTTAAAAAGGAAATAAATTTTCATTTGGCACTTTATGAAGTGAAAAGAATATCAAGATTTGTTTGGCACAGCCCGAGTTAGTGATTTGATTGCAAAGTACACTTCGCTAACTCATATTCATTGCCATGGACTGAAATTAAATTGGTATCCATCATTTGTCTGTTTGTATATGTGGGACCTAGATTTCTAGTTTCCATTGCATATATCGACCCGGGAAACCGTAAGATCACTTATTCATCACTTTCTTCTGAAATAAAAGGAAATATATTCCCAACATAGATATGATTATTGTATTTTCACAATCACTTGCAGTTGACACAGATCTTCAATCAGGGGCACAATATAAAATTATAAATATGAGGTATGTATGGTATATATATTTTCATGTAGTTGCTTCAACTTGGATTTATCATTTTGTATCTAATCTAGACAAGAGGTGTCTTGAACTAGTTTATGAAGTCAAAGTATGTATGCGTTGGGGTCTGCTAGTTATTTTCGCGCAAATAATATAAAATGAGAAGTTAGAGATCATATCCGCAAGGAATCACGTAATATTAAGCAAAATAACAACGTTCATCAATTACGGCTATCGGAACAATTGTGATTTAAATTAAATTATGGAAATGTAAATAACAATAGCAAAAATAAATAAAAACTATTTTTTATATTTTTACTAACATAAAGAGTAGGATAAAATAAGTAAAATAACCAAAAAATATAAGAATTAAGATTAATTTTGCTAAATCACCTCCTCGTACAAACAATAACATATCACAAAATCAAGCAATTAATGATCAAAACAAGACAAACATTAAGTATAAAAGAAAACACTTCATAATGAACAATAAATTCATAAATATAAACATAAAAATGAATTCAATGACATCAATCCTCACAAGAAGTAAATCTAACTACATAACTACAAGCAGAGAAGAAGAAGATAGAAAAAATGAAGAAAAATTATGCACAAAATGGAGAGTTGGTAGGGAAGTCATAAAGAAGAAGTGGGTGCTTCCCAGCCCCTCACAATCCCTAGATAGCTCCCCAAAATCAAAACTCCCAAAAATCCATTTAATTGGACGTTTTATGCTTGTTTCAACCTCACTTAAGCCACATTAGCACTCCCACGTCCAGCTTCAGCTTTCTCACGTCTCAGGTGGACAGCAAGCAAATATGTTTTTCTAACACTCTCAGGTCCAACCTCAAATCTTTCAAGCCTGACCTCAAATCGTTCAAGCCCGACCTCAGCTATCAAAGAGGAATATGATGGCTTTAGGCTTTCAAAATGTGCTTCCAAAGATGTGTGATTTGAACTTCCAAAGCTATTTTTTCAAAATCGTCCATTCTTCTTCTTTCCCTATAATAAAACATCAAAAAACAAATAAAATTTATTAAAAGTTAAAGACAACTAAACTTTCTCCTAATAGCTATATTAACATAAAAGTGATTAAAACAAAGTTCTAAGTAATGAAAAATGTAAGATAAAGGCTAAAATTTGCAAGCATATAAAGCATTTATCAGGGTCATTTTACGAGATTCGCATGGCATTTTTAAAAGCCACAAGGAATTACTTGTCATATTTGTGTTCTTACCAAATAAGTCCATATTTTGAGCTGGACCGTGATTTTTTTTGGGTCCAGATCATGCCTCCACAGATGCCTTCATTGGGGATGGTGGTTGTGTACTTCAGTTGTCTCTTATCGATGATTGTTTTGCACATTTAAAATTTGTCCTTGAATGCAATCAATCCATTTCCATTGAAAAATAGGTTATTATACACCTATGCTCTCTAGTCTTCCCATTTTTGTTTTGTCACATTTATACTTTCAGTCAAGGGCGGACGCACGTTGAGAATTGGGGGGCAGTGTCCTCCTTAAATTCTCAAGAATATTTTTTTTTTATAATAAAAAAATAAAATAAAATAAAAAAATAATTTAAATATTTATATAAGAGGAAAAATTGAAAAACATAGAAAAAGAATAATAAAAAAGATGAAAAATAAGAAAGGAGTGAGTGTAGGTATGTATGTTTGTAACTTTTATGAATGTAGTGGCTACACTCTTGTTATTTTTAAGCACCGATTACATGTTAATTTTATCAATTTATTCTCTTTTGAATTGTACATTTTTCACACTTTTTTTATAATAGTTTGTTCTTTTAATTTTCTGTACAAAAAAAAATTTCGGAGACTGCGCCTCCGAACCTCTACCACTCGTGTCCCCCCTTACTTTTTTTTCTAGATCCGCCCCTGCTTTCAGTTACTTTGGACCATATTGGTGGCGTCATGTGCTGCACTTCTAATTCAAACAATGGCAGCTAATCTTGGGGTTGTCACTGGTACTTGATTCAATTCTCTCCTCTTTTAAATTCTATTTTCTGCTTGCAGGAATGCACCTAGCAGAGCATTGTAGAGCTGAATATTCTCGGGTGCCCAACTTTATCCTTTGGGTGATTGCTGAAATTGCCATGTGGTGTGTGACATTCCTGAAGGTATAGTATAGAGGTTAATTTAACATTTTTTAAATGTTGCTACTTATTTGTAAATTGTACATATCATACATTGTTTTCTAATGCTGATATTAGATGGTTGCTAGGAATGCTTTTGAAATATACAACATGAGTACATGATAAACGAAAACATATACAATAGCCATGGTATTGAATAAATTCAACACATTCTCCCCCACCCCTACCACAACATGAGCTTAATATTAAAATACGATTAGAATAATCAGTACACTACTGGATGACAATAATGAAAGTCATCACATAATGTTTTTGGGTTCTCTTTAATTTCTATTTTATTTTTATCTTGACTTTCTGCCATGCGTATGCAATAATTGGGACAGCCTTTGCATTGAACATGCGCTTCAACATACCAGTTTGGGTTGTTGTTCTTCTGACAGGATTCAGTACATTGATCCTCTTGGCATTACAGCAATATGGGGTAGTTTTCTATATTCTATAGAATCTACACAGCCCTCTTCCCCATGGTTACCTGGCATCTTTCTATGATTTGATATGATATAGAAATTATTATATTATTATATCCTGAACAAATCAATGGTTGACATTGCATTTTCTTTGTTGTTAAACAGGTTAGGAAACTTGAATTCTTCATTGCATTTCTAGTATTCACAATTGCTGGTTGCTTTATGGCTGAGCTTGGATAGGCAAAGCCGGTGGCCAAAGAAGTTGTGGCCGGTCTTTTTGTTCCAAAACTTCAGGGGCATGGTGCCACTGGTCTTGCAATTTCACTCCTTGGGGCAATGGTTATGCCGTGGGTGCCTCATGTCTTTTGCATCCATTTCTTTTTCTGTCCCTTAACATATAATGTGATCTAATGCTATATTTCTTTATACATTTGTTATGATGACCACCAAGATATGAATGCTTGGCTTGGATCGTTTCCAGAATGTAATCTTCAAGACTCCATGAATTAGGGCTTGAAATTCAAATAGAAAAATGGAGAAGATGAAGGAATGACTAAGAATGACGCTACGATCCCCAATTGGAACGATAAGTCGTAGGAGGATTCGCCACAAAGGAAAGCTCCCTTGATAAGAATCAATTTGGTCTCAATCAAGAACCAACAAGAGGCTAAGCTCTCAATTTAAGCAAAAGCTCAATTTCATTAATCAAAGTTAACCAAAAATAGCAAAGTCTGAGTATTTATAGGGCTAGACCACTAATAAACCC